>LNAC01000101.1:1165638-1298064 GCA_002007465.1 Ailurus styani
CACCAACAACCCTTAGTTTGTTCCTTACAGTTAAGAACATAACTTGCTGGTTTGTAAACTTGCTGTTGAATCTCTATCTCAGGGCCTGCTTGGGGAACTGAACCTAAGACTCTACGTCTGGAAGGTCTGTGCAATTTTTATCTTTTCGCAAGTGTGTGAAGTTAGAAGATTCTATTAATCCAAAGAAGGTTTCCATTTTCAGAAGTCTTTTAGAAATATTAAAAAGAAATGAAAACTAACTGAAGTAAGTTGATTTCTTTTTTTCAACCTGACTACAAATGTGACCCACTTAATCTTTTTAGGAGACTAACTGGTGGAGACCTTGGGGCTCACATTGTCAAGAAGTCCAGGATCACCTCCTTTTTAAATTTTTTTTTAATTTTTAAAGAATATTTTATATATTTATTTTCAGAGAGAGACCATGCATAGTGGGTGGGGGGCAGGGAGAATGAGTCTCAAGCAGACTGTACTGAGTGCAGAGCCCATCTTGGGGCTGGATCTCAGCACCCTGGGATCACAACCTGAGCCGAAACCGAGAGTCAGATGCTTAACCAACTGCACCACCCAGCTTCCCCCAGGATCTCCTTCTTGAGGCCTCGTCCCCCTCCCCACCCACCTCATGCATAGTCCGAAACCCCAGGCAGAGAGAGAAACAGCAAGTGTGACCAGTTCACTAAGAAGACCTGGACCGTGTTTGCCATTGGTCTTGTTGCTGCCACCGAAGCCTGTTCTTTAAGCCTGGCTCAGCCCCATTGGAAGCATCCCTGCCCAAGGCCACTGCCCTCAGTAACCTGGTTCCCAGAACCAGCTCAGGCGTGCTCCGTGTCCAGGCTCCAAGGCTGAGATTCCCAGGCTGGGCCTTGGAACCAATGTGCACAGCCATGTGGGGCCACTGAGGTGTGGAGAGAAGAGTCACCAGCTCCAAGGAGGTTGTCAGATTTGACCAGGCTGCAGGGACATCGGAGGCATCTCCTGATAAACAGATAATGTGCAACCTCACTGAGTCCCTGTTCCATAAGTCAATGAAGGCTTTGAAAAACTTCTCAAAAAGATAGATGTCAAGGGGTGTGTGGGTGGCTCAGTAAGTTAAACGTATGCATTTGGTTCAGGTCATGATCCCAGGGTCCTGGGATGGAGCCCCACATCGGGCTCTCTGCTCAGCACAGAGTCTGCTTCTCCCTTTCCCTCTGCCTCTCCCCCTGCTTATGCTCTCTGTATCTCTCTCTCTCTCTCAAATAAATAAATAAAATCTTTAAAAAAAAATAGATGTCAAATGTGTACCTTACTGTGTCCACATGGTGAAATCGGGATCATTTTTTATTTTTCCTTTAGTTTCTGTACTGTGTAAATATCTTCCATTAAAAAAAAAGTGTTACTTCTGTAGCCAGATTTTTAGTGCTCTGAATTTTTTTTTTCAAAGAAGAAAGAGAAACTGCCATCATATTCGCTGGATTATTCAACAGACATCTATTGAGTGTTCCTTCTGTGTCAGGCACTTACTGGGCATTAAGAATGCATGAAAAAGCAAGACAGACAAAATGCCTCCTCTTATAGGACTTAAATCCTAATGAGGAAGAGGCACTAGCTGGTTGGCAAATAAGCTGAAAAATGAAATGAGTGCTCTGAAGAAATCTGAAGGAGGATGAGACATTGAGGGCCCAGTGGAGGACCTGGCTACCAATCACTACATAAGAATCCATCCAAAAATTGTCCATTACAAAGGGGATCCTTTATCCCTCTTCATTTTTTTTTCAGGAAAATTACACAAAATGTTGGAAAGAAGTCCACCTTTACCTTGCATCTCAGACAAAAACCGTATCATTTACCTTCTGGATGAAGCATCTGAAATGATCTAAAATCTCATTGATTTGTCTGTTAGGAGTAACATTACAAGTGTGCTTTTCTCCAATTATATGCAGGTTTTACTACTCTGGTTTTTCCCTCTTCCCTCTCACCCCCTGGGCTTCTGCTCTCCAAACGGGTACACAGACACTCCTCGGACGCAAACCAGCAGGCTTCACGATGAATGCAAATGGCCACAGCCACAGTGACCACTGGCCACCCACCTCCATTCTTCAGAGCCCACGCATCAGGTGAGTGACAAGTCTTTCTCCATCGTCTGGATCTTCAGGCAGGTCAGGCCAGCACCAGAGGCGAGGGCTGGATAATCCCTTTTCACCACCTGGAGTAGGTCACAGGAGCTCAGCTGTCACTTACAGCCTATGCCTCACCAGGACTTTTTTCTCCTTAAAGGAGAGCTTTTGACTCATCAAGAAACCATCCCTGATCACATTTCTCCAGGTCCTTTGGAAATGGCCTGATTGACTTTCCGCTTTTCTGGTTGCCTGCCATTTCCACATGGAACGCAGGGTGTCCCAAGGGGGCCAAGAGCCACACACTCACTACACAGTCAACACACTTGCACAAACACACACGTACACAACAGCTCTCAGGGGGCGCTTCAGAGAAACACAAAGAACGGAAACTCAGATTAGAACCCAAGGGGAGAGACCTGCCCTGTTAGAGATTCTTTTAATGAGACACAAGACGAGACCCTCAGTGTTACTGTATAAAAAAAAGCGATTGAACTGGAAGAATTGATGTGAAACAATTGTTGCAAAATTCTCAAAGAAAACACTGATACAATTTAACTGAAAGTGTCCACATTCTGCAGTTGAATGCTCTAAACTCTATCAGCCAGGCTTGGGAAGTAGAAAATGGTTGCCCAGCCTTGCCCTCTGGCTCCACTAAGACCTTCAAGGAGACAGACAGCGTTTTGCTTCCTCTCGTGGGTCAACATGGGACTGAGGACGTGAGGCTTCAGATATCCAAAGCGGAGAGCGGGGGGGAAAAAAAAAAAGGACAGTTGAACAGAGACACACCACCAAGTCTGAGCACTACATCTGGACCCGTTTCTTCAGAAGAAGGCCCTATTCACTTCTGTTTTAAAGCAGTTCTGATAAGATGGATTATCTGGTTTTATACCCCATCACAGATTTGAGGAGGCCAGTGAGAAAATGGGCAGGCATGCTGCTAGAAACAGGAACACGGATTTAAAAACAAAAAATGATACATGTATAAAAGTAACAGGTACTGATGAGAGAAGAGATGTGAAATTTTTGCAAAGGCAAACAAAATCCTCCAAGCCAAGCACTTCACGCTCACTTAGGAAAGAGTCGAAGTATTTTTTAAAAGGTACTTATTTATTTATCTATTTATTTATTGAGAGACGGAGGAGGGACAGAGACAGAAGGAGAGAGAGAGAGAATCTCAAGCAATCTCCCTGCTGAGCATGGAGTCTGACATGGAGCTCGATCCCAGGAACCTGAAATCACAACCTGAGCCAAAACCAAGAATCAGACAATCAACCCACTGAGCCCCCCAGGTGTCCCAAGATGCAAAATGTTTTAATCCTTTCACCCACTTTCCAAGATACTGCAAGAACTGATGTTCATAATGAAGACTTGGGGTAGTCACTAGCTTATACGTTCCATATCGTTGCTGAATGAAGCAGAGGAGCATGTTTTAGACAAATTCCCATCCAAAATGATCACATGAGGAGAGAGGCCTTTAAAGGGGAGCCAAGGCATTTGGGGGGGGGTGGAGATGGTCTATATCTTTGAGTAAGGAAGGGGTTAAGGTACAGGCAGGGAGAGGCTGGGGACCCCTGACCAGGCTCTGAAACTATTCTTGGCAGGCACAAGCACTAAACCAGGGTGAACAAGAGATAAGGGAATAGACCAGACCACCTGGTCCCAGACTTTAGGGAGTACTTTTCTTTGGTGGCTACATTGTAATCACAGAAAATGACCAAACCTCAAAGAAGTAAGTCATTAAGGGTATTATCAATAGTCCTTGTTTAAACCAAGACAACACAAGAATCTCAAGGCCACAAGCTTCCTGGCCAGTTCTCAATAAAAGACCGGCCCTAAAATCCCTCAGCAGCAACCCATTTGGGATCCCCCTTAAGCTAGAGAGTTTCTCTTTCTTTTCTGCTCTCACTTTCACTTAAAAAACTTTCACTTCACTTGACCCTTTTGTGTCTGCAAGGTTCACTCTTTGAATCTGTGAGCCAAGAACTCTGCAATCCTACAGCCTCATGATTAGGAAGGGGGTGACATGGATGTATAGATTTGCCAATTCATCAGGCTCTACACTGAAAGGGTGCATTTTATTGCATGTAAGTTATACCTCAATGAAACTGATTTAAAACATAAAAATAGAGGTGCCTGTGTGGCTTGGTCAGTTAAACCTCTGCTTTCAGCTTGGGGTCATGATCTCAGGGTCCTGGGATTGAGTCCCACATTGGGCTCCCTGCTCAGCGGGGAGTCTGCTTCTCCTTCTCTTTCTGCCCCTCCCCCATTCCTGTGCACCCTCTCTCTCTCTCTCAAACAAATAAATAAATATCTTTTTTAAAAAAAGTAAAAATAAAGTTAAAACTTGGAACTTATGCACCAGACTCAGCCATCTGGGAACTCGCTGCTTTTTGTAAAGCCTACTTCCCTGTGGATACAAGCTACTTATATTAATTCAAGATACATCTATCATGCCAGTCACTGTGTTGGGTCCTGAGAATACAGAAATGTTGGAAATATATTCCCTACTTTGGAAAGCTTCCAACCTTGATGAATTTAGTGGCCAAAAAGAGAGAGAGAGAGAGAGAGAGAGAGAGAGAGAGAGAGATTTTACTTTAAAACTCTATGCATATCTGAATATACTATTGGGGGAATTAAGCCAAAGAGAATCTCAGACACAGGCCATACTTGTTCCTCGCTTCTTCTTGAAGGATTTGCTGACCTACACAGCTTCCTGCATTTGGAACAAAGCCCTTTGTTGAGCATGATTTTAAATGGGAATCATTACCATACCCTCACTGAGCAAAAACCCAAGGGAGTGGCTGGCAGGATAGAATTTCCTCTCGATTTTTGAGCAATAAACAGGACTAGTCACAAGCTGTCAGAATCTAGTAGTTTTGTAACCACCTATTTGGTAAGAGAGAATGCAAGGCATTGAAAAAGTATGCCGTGATCCCTAGACCCAGCCAGAAGAAACTGACTCAATGCTGCATAGATTGTGAGTATTCCTGAAAATGTATCAAAAGTGTCCAATACAAAAGTATTGAGTAGATCTACAGAGTAGATCAAAAAGAGCAGCATCTTGGCCAGAGCCTGGCCCGTAGTGGGGTTCTATCCATGTTTGTTGAATGAATGAAGAAAATACATGCTTGAGCTCTCATGGCTAGCTTAGAATAGAAAAGGGTTGAAAAGCTAAGACTGTCCCAAGGGACAAAGTATAGCGAGCAATTCATTCCCAGAGTTCGACGGAGATGGCAGCCCAATGTGTTTTCCTTCTGCTCAATCCTCCCCTCGCCCAGACTCATCCTGATTCCGGAAGGTTTACTCACTCACTCAGAGGTTGCCTGAAAGTTTTAGTTTATTTTAGGACCGGTAGCCCTAAAAGCAGTCATTTGCCCCGGGCTCACTTTGGCCGGCTATGCATGAGCATTGTGTCCCAGAAGGAAACAGACCCAGTCAGGGTTCCAGAAGGAAACAGAATGTAGCCCGGTTTATAGTGACCTCCAGGGAGGGAATGCTCACAGAACTGTGGGCATAATTCAGGGAACCAGAGGGGGCTGGAGAAGCACTTGGATCAGTAAGGGCGGCCGGCATGGGGGCGGGGGCGCGGAGGGGTAGGGGAGAGCGTGATGTTACCACCCTCACACCTAGGGTCACCGGATTCAAATAAAGATGCAAGCTGTTCCATTACCTTTGGCTTTCAGAAAAGCAACGACTTTTTTTTTTTTAAATAAATGTCCCAAATACTATGCATACATACACTTCAAAAGTATTCATTGCTTACCTGAAATGTAAAGTTTGTTATGTCTCGTGTATCTTATGTGGTAGACATAGGAGGCCATAAGGGCAACACCGTGTTAAAGCCGATGCCCAGGTCGGGGGGCAGCCTGGCCGGAGCAGTGGTCATGGAGGGACACTGGTCCGAAGGAGAGCCCAGGCCAGTGATGAACAAGGAAGGAACATGAGACCTCTCTCCACTCTTGCCCTCTGACCTCCAACAGGCACCTTCCAGGGGCTGAACACAATCAGAAACCAGCTGACTAGAACCTGGTCACTACGAGCCCTCGGTGTTGGTCTCCTCGAGCAAAGAGATGGACAGCGAAGGTAGAAAATGGATATGGAGGTGGGAATGAAACAGAGTATAACCAACACAGGTGGGAGCTATATTTTACTAGAAGCATTTTCTATACCCATTTAGATGCATTGGGTTTTTTTTTTTATTGTTGTTGTTTTGCTTTTTGCTTAAAGCCACCAATAAAACCAGATTTATAGAAAACAAAGCATTGTGCCATACTGTTTTATTTACTATAGTTTTGTAACACCATCTGAAATCAGGGAATGTGATGCCCCCAGATATCTCTCTCAAAGACACTTCTTTCTAAATGCTCACGTGTTCAGTTCTCAGGAAGCTGGAGAAGGTATGAAAATGAGCAAGGATGATAAAATGCCTCTTGGACAGGTCAAAACTTCTTGTTTTGCACCAGAGAAGTATCTCAAGAGAAAAACAAATAATTCCACTGGCCATATTTTTGCCGGAAGTTAAAAACCAAACCCTGTGCGGGAGCTAATTTGCAATCATAGTTGAAAGGATCAAGCACTTTTGACACTTGTGATTTTTTTTCAGTAGCGATCATTATAACTAAATTCTTTTATCATCTCTAGCATCTTTGCCCCCTGCGAGATGGAGATTTCCATTAAAGGCAGTGAAGCTGAAGTCATGGGGGGCTGAAGGTGAAGCCACCTACAGACACTTGACTTTAAGGAAGTGGGCGGGAGCAGGAAGGTTGAGAAAAAGTGGGGGAGCCCTGGGTGGGCACCTTGTGTTACTTCTGGTTTTGCCTCCTGCTTATCTCAGCCCCATTGTGCAAGTCGCTAAACCTCCCTAGACTTCAGATTTTTGTCATCTGTATAATAAAGAGGGTGGTTTCAAACCTCTTTTCTGATCTAAGCATCTCTTTCAGAAATTGATTCTTGATCATTTTCTGAGGGAAGAGCAGGTAGAAGTCTTACCCAACTACACTAACCAAAGTGGCTTCATTGGGCAGAATCGATTGAGGACACGGGCCAAGCCCACTGGAGTTCAGCTTCCATTCAGATGAGATTTCCATGTCTGGCTTCAGGAGGGACTAGCATGGGCGCCTGGGTGGCTCAGTCGGTTAAGTGTCTGCCTTCGGCTAAAGTCATGATCCCGGGGTCCCAGGATCAGACGCCCACATTGGGCTCCCTGCACAGCAGGGAGTCTGCTTCTCCTTCTGCCCTTCACCCCACCTGTGCCCTCTCTGGCTCGCTCTCTCTCTCTCTCTCAAATAAATAAAATCTTTAAAAAGTAAAAAATTAAATAATAATAATTAAAAAAAAAAAGAGGGACCATCACTATTGCAGGAAGGGAAATGGTTAAGAAATCTTTCCTGAAAACCTACGACAAGATAGAGAAGCATGTTTCTCATTCCCCACAGAATCCCAAGGAGGGATTGATTTCACCAAAGGCACAAGAGCCCCAACTTTGAATTCCCAGAGAATCCAACCAATGGCTAAGGAGACAGAACAAAAAAAACAAAACAAAAGTCCCTGTAATAAACGGGCCACCTTTATGAAAGCCTATATTCTTAATTTTAGCCCATGTGTTTATTACTGCTGTATCTTTCCATGCCCTGGCTTCACCCGTTTACTTTTGGTCCCTCGTGTTCCAAGGTCACAGGCAAAGCAAGATATCTTTGATAATTTACAGAAGAATATTAAGACTCCCTAGCCCACCGGGAGCATCAGAAGAAAAGGTTTGGTTTCTCTGAAGGTGGAAGAAGCATCCTGACACCGTCCCCAGGTCAAAAGAGCAAAAGGAAAACGGGCACCCATGTCAGTTGTCCTACATTTAAACTGCCTGATTTCACAGCGCAAATCCGATCCTTGTTTTTCTGTCCGAGCTGAAGAGTTCTAAATGCCTGGATTGTCCACCTAGATCTCAAATTGCACAGCCTGGAAAGATCCCACAAAGCAGGAGCTTCCCCAAGTTTTCGGGGTGAGGAGGAAGTCGAGTCTCACAAATTCCTCCTCGGTAAAGAAGGAGCAACATGGGTTCTCGAGCATAAGCCGGTTTTCAGATGATCCCCCAGAAAGACCACATTTAAAGAGCAAGCGTTCCAAATTATAACGAGCCATCGGTGTCCCGGTACGATGGAAACGTTCTCCAGCTTTTGAAATCGACAAGGAATATGAGAATCCAACTAAGTCCCATGGACGAGGACCAGGGTCCTGCAGGACTGTGCAGACGGGGGCCCTGCAGGCATTTGTCCTTGGTCCCCATCTATAAAATCACCAAATTTAAACAGACAGCTGCTGGTCAGGCTCCTACAATGCTGTCTGGAGGGAGACACGGGGCTCGCCTGGAGCTGCCCGCCCAGCAGAGAGTCTGATGGGAAATGCAGTTGAAAGAACAGAGTGGAAAGCCAAATACCTGTCAGGCTCTTTCACACTCCAGTGTTGCCAGAAGGTCTATAAAAATGTCATTGTCTCTCAGCTGCTGGTGATTATATTACCCCTTACATTGGCTGTTGGTAATAAAAAAAAAAAAAGCAAATATCATTTTTGCTCTGCTCTGGCCTTCCTCTGGCCTTTTTCAAACAATAATAGACTAAATATAAAGAGACAGAAGTCATTACTTGCCTCTTTAACTAGTGCCAAGGAAAATGAATAATTAAGGCGACATTACTTGAAAGAAATTTACACTGTTGCTTTTAAGTTAGAACCAAATAAGAGCTCTTTGAAAATACATCATTTCCCCTTTCTCTTAACATAGCATTTGGCTCTGGTATAATATATTACGGCTGCTACTGTTTAGATCTTACCAGGAAAAAAAAAAGCGCTTTTAGTTTCCATTATCCTATTATAGGTCCCAAATCAAACAGAGACGCAGAGGAGAGAGACAGGATAGGGAGGGAGAGGTCATTACCTTTGCACTGTTTTCCTTCATTTCCGGCCAAATAGCCAACGTTGCACTTTGGTGCATCCAGGACAGCAAATCCCAAACTCCGCTCTCCAAACCCTCTTAAACATCCACCCCAATTGCCGGAGACCTCGTTAGCTTTGCAAGCATGAGCTCAGTTTGTTCTTTAAAGCAGCCAAGAAGAGGCAGGCACAGGTGCTCCTGCAAGGCATGGGCTCCGAATCAATGCTGTGCAAGGCTGGTCCTCCGAGGGCCCTAGTCTCCTCGCTCTCTCTGGTTCTCTTTCCCCCTCTCTCCCCCTCTATCTGTCTTCCTCCCCCTCCCCATATGGGTCTTAGAACAATGGAAATCTAATGCCTCCAAATTCCAGAAGCTAGAAATCAGAGTTCACGGGGTGGGCAGGATCAGTTCCTTCTGAAGACTGGGAGGCGAGATCTGGTCCATGCCCCTCTCTGAGCTTCTGGAAGTTTTCTGGCAAACCTATTGATCCTAGGATTATAAAGCATCCCACCGACCTCTGGCCTTCTCCATGGGTGAATGCCCATCTCTGTGTCCCAATTTCCTCTTTTCTTACAGATGCCAGCCGTATTGAATCAGGCCCACCCTAATGATCTCACCACAAACTGATCGTCAGCAAAGATGCTCTTTCCAAACAAGGTCACATTCCCAGGTAAATCAAGTTAGGACTCCAGCATCTTTTGGGAGGGTACAATTCAATCCATAGCAGCTACTTAGAGAAGGCGCTTACTTCTGGCTTGACCATACCAAACAGTGGTTTAGGAGTGAACACAGGTGCACCCACCTCTGTCCTGCCCCTAAACCTTCCCAATCTGTGCATTACTGTTTTGAGTCTTCTCATCAGAAAACAGAATGTTTCTGGGCCTGATAAATGAGGCTTGAGCTGCAGGTGTGTCCTGAGAATCCCTATCCCATTACGGATGGCCAAGAGTAGAATGTTCCTTGATAGAAGGTGTCACTACCAGATAGCGCAAGACCGACAAATGAGCTTTGCATAAAGGGCCTCTTGGTTGGGCACAGAGAGAAAGGGAAGGGAGGAAGCGTGCTGCCGAGACTCGCGGGCATGCGGAGTCACACGGCTGCCTTTTCTCAGCCCCGTGTCCATTGTCACGTAGACTTGGTCTTTGCATCTGGAGAGGAGAACAGGGGTTCAAAGAAGCCTCTGATGAAACTTCTGTGATCACGTTAGGCTTGAAGCAGAGAAAAATCAGAGGCAAGCACAGAGTCTTCAGTCAAGAACAAGACAGGAAGAGAAGAAGAAAGACTTGCCTTGCCTGGAGGTGATTAATTACACATCATCACAGGAAAAGCACATGTTTCCGAAACGCTCTTCGGTGAACTACATCCATTTGTGCTTTTAGAGAGTCAATCCAGGTGATTAAGGCAGAAGGCAGGACTTGTATGAAGAGGAAACCTACAAAGCAGCTTCCTTCCACACGTATTTGCTCTTTCAAAGCAAATTCAGCAGGAAATCCAAGTCACTGATGCAAACCTTTGCTGTTAATTTGTTCCCAGGGGCATAGTTGGGGCCGTTATCCCAGAAGCATGTACATGAAAATCCCATTATTTGAAATACACTCACTGTATTTCTGTTTCACTCTAGGCTGTGCACTGAGAAGTTATCAGTAAATAGGAAGACAGTAAAAAGTGACAGGAAGTAACTTTGGGGCATTTTATGCCAACAGGAAGGAAACCGGGCTGGCAACACCCGGATATCGTCATGACAGCTTGTTTAAAAATCACATGTATCGGGCGCCTCGGTGGCTCAGAAGGTTAAGCATCTGCCTTCGGCTCAGGTCATGATCTCCAGGTACTGAGATCGAGTCCCGTGCCGGGCTCCCTGCTCACCAGGGAGTCTGCTTCTCCCTCTCCCTCTGCCTCACCCCTGCTTGTGCTCTTTCTCTGTCTCTGTATCTCTCTCAAATGAATAAATTTTTTAAAAGATTTTATCTATTTATTTGACAGAGAGAGAGAGAGATCACAAATAGACAGAGAGGCAGGCAAAGAGAGAGGAGGAAGCAGGCTCCCCGCTGAGCAGACAGCCCGATGTGGGGCTCGATCCCAGGACCCTGAGATCATGACCTGAGCTGAAAGCAAAGGCTTTAACCCACTGAGCCACCCAGGTGCCCCTCAAATGAATAAATTTTTAAAAACTTTTTTAAAAATAACAAAAACTCACATGTAGCAATGAGCTGTGGGCTGGTGTGTGTGTGTGTGCATGTGTGTGTGTGTGTGTGTGTGTGTGTGTGTGTGTAAATATAATCTAGCTGATTTATTTGAATGGGTGCCTTGTTAAGTGCCAGCCCACAAAGTTATCCCCACAATTCTAAAATTCCTTGTTTCAGGAGAATCTGTTGTTCATACCACCACCAAACTTTTAAAGTTTACACAGGAAGAGGCACAACTTGCAGGTTACTATTTTGTTGGTAAAGGGAGTAATGATCAACCACGAAAATAATTTGTTAGGCACCCCGGCATCATTTCCTTCCAATCCAGCCCTCCTGAACTGCCGAACACCCAAAGCTCCCCACGCACATCCCTGGATCCCCAGCCCCGATCTTGCAGCCATTTCTAAGCTCCACACGGGGGTGCCCCGCTTGCCCCTCCCTGCTTCCTCTTGCATTCTCTGCCCCATTTCTATAGAGAACCTCAGGGCAGTGTCAGTGCCTCAAAAAGGTTCCATCTCCAATGGTTCCAGCCTGTTCCAGGCACGTGTCAGATGAGCTCAGCATCCCCTGCACAGGGAGGACCAGGCTGTTTCCCTGCAGCTGCGGGACCCCCACGCGCCAGTCCACCCTCCCCAGGAACCCCTGCTCTAGCAGAACAGGAATTGTGAGGGTGTATCAACCCTCGTCTTTTGTATTAACTGGTCTCTCTGCTCCCGCCCGGACCTGTGTACTGCGCACGTCCAGTTTGGCCAGAAGGAGCGGCCAATCCTTTTTGTCTTCTAAGAAAGCTGAGCGGGAATTCTGAAAATCCTCTGTGGCTCTGCATTACAAGACCGCATTCTGGGAAGGAACTGACACACCAGTTGCAATAGCGGGCAAAGCACTAGCTTTGTGGGGAGTACACCAGAAGCAAAGACAGACTTCATAATGAACTTAAGTGTCATGCGATAGGAAATTTTTTTTTTAAAGGACCTCCATATAATGGAATCTATGTGCTGGTTAAAAAGAAAGAATCTTGGGGTGCTTGAGTGGCTCCATCGGATAAGCAACTGCCTTTGTCTCAGGTCATGATCCCAGGGTCCTGGGATCGAGCCCTGAGTCCAGCTCCTTGCTCAACAGGGAGTCTGCTTCTCCCTCTCCCTCCCTCCCCGACTTGGGCACTCGCGCTCTCTCTCCCAAATAAATAAAATCTTAAAAAAAAAAAAAGAATTGCATCGCTATGACTAGCGTGCATTGTCTGTAAGATATATTGCAAGGTAGGATACAGAGTAAAGAACAATCTATTTGGCATGATCCCCAAAACTATTGTGACGTGCTTTTGAAATCGTTGTTCACCTATGTGGTCGAAGTCGTTTTTCACTGCGAGATCCCTGGAGGGAGAGCCAGGAGTTGTCCTGGAGACTTCCCCAAACTGGTCAGGACTTGAGGGGGGCTTTGAGGAAGGGGTAAGATACAGAAAGGTAGGGAGGAGAGGCAAGTCGGTGAGGTGCCTTACCTGTGTGTTCCTTGCCACTACCAGGAGGCGCAGGCATTTTCTCTGTAGTGTAATCAAGTCACTACAGAGAGGTTTGCTCTCGGGCACTTAGTAAACTCTTAAAAGGAATAGCAATATGCATTATACTTCCAAAATTAAGTAAACATTGTATTTCCCGTAACGTAAATACAAATCAATATAAAGCAAAGCAAAAAGCCCCAGCAGCCTAGGTACAGAGGAGTATTTTAGCTCTTAATTGACTTGTGATCATCTTCTGATAATCCATTCCCTCATCCTCTAATTACAACTATTTTGAACAGAAGCCCATTAATTCTGGAGTAATATTGTTTTTCTAATGAAAAATGGATTAAAAATCGCCTTTCTAATTGCCCTCCTTTTAGTTATAACAAGCTGCCCAAAGCCTCTGGCTTAAGGGCACTTCCTGGTTCCAAGAACTTTTAAGTGCTTCTGGGCAGCTTCCCCACTGTAGTAATAAAGGCGTTTGACACCCGCAGCACCTCAGCTGCACCCAATTAATCCCCAACCAGGATGCTGCTGGATGAATGATTCAGCAACCTTTCAAAGGGCTTGGCCGATCTCTAGGCACAAACAACATAGGCTACAACAAAGTTAATCCAACATGTAACATCAAGGAAGCAAACAGATCTATTTACAGAGGGAAGAGAATGCACAGGCAAATACATGAAGGTAGGGAGCATGGCACATTTGAAAAGAGCAGGAATTCTGCTTTGCAGAGATCAAAATATTCCCCACCATGGTCAGACAATTCCTTGTGAATCAAACCTGCATTTCCATGCACCACCAAAATCTGTTGCTTTTGGGAGTTAGCATCATTTTAAGAACAATAACAAAAAGTTCATGACCAAATAAGTTTGAGGAACAGTTTGAGGGTAGTTAAACGAGTCTTTTTCTTAATGCAGGACTTGTCAGAACCTTTGTTATTGTGACTGTGAGCAGTGAGTCTCCAGGAGCAGTGATGGCAATCAGCATTTCTCAAAATTCTCTCAGCCAAAGTTCCTTTGTGGTCATCAGTACACAGTTTATGAAATAAAGACTTAGACAATTGAGTATTTTTCTCAATTATAAGATTATAATCTTATAATTATATATTATAATATTATATATTATATATTATAATTTTATAATTATAAATTATATTCTCAAATATAATTTCAGAAAAAGCATATAATGCCCCCAACAACTCTGAGAACAACTGCAGTTACTTACTCGGAGTCATGACACCCTGGTGGGCAAAACTCGACTAAGCAATTGTATTTTTTTATGGCTTAAATTTGGTCCTTCTTTTCTGTCATAAAGTTCTTGATTATTATTGTCAAGCTCTCTATAGCCTTGTTCCTCCAAGTGTAGTCTAGGGACCAGAAGTATGGACATCATAGGGAATTTTCCAGAAATGCAGCACTGCATGCCCCTGTCCAGACATCCTAGATCAGAATCTGTTTTTGGACAAGACTCTGGAGATTTTTCATGCACACTACAGTTTGGGAAGCTCCACTCTCCACTGTAGCACTGGTTCTCAGCATTAGCATTCATCAGGATCAACCAGGGTGAAGGAAAGATGGAAACTATGCGTGACATTCTTTGACCTTGAGTTTGACAAGTCCTGAAAACAAACCATCTTGAATGACTGACATCTTCAGCTCACCTCACCTGTCAGTCTTGGGCTGGTTTTGAAGTTAATACCATCTCTTAGCCTCAGCTGATCCCTCCAAAGAGATAGAATGAGGGATACGTACAGATGAAGGATGGTGTCAGGGGTACTGCTATGCACCACACTTGGTAAGAAGTGTTGATCCATATGGTCTTATATTTTGGTGTGACTGTTTTCATGCAGTGTCCATGACCCACAGTCCCCCAAACTAGCTGAGTCAGAATTTCCTGCCACACTTAACTTCATATACGTAACTAGCAAGAAGCATTCTTGGGCTTAGCAAAAAGCGTTCTTTGGGCTTTGCAAGTAGAGGAAGCAGATTACGGGGAATCCTGCATTTGCTCTGCCCAGTGGGTTTAAGGCGTGTGTGTACAGCATGATTAAGAGTACTGGATTGAGTTGGTGTCTGGGATTAGGTTGCAAAGCTCTTGTCCGGGATTAAGAGTTCAGGCAACGGTCACGAAACACTTTTCATCAGTGCAAGCTAACCAGGGAGCAAGCCAGCAGCCTTGGCTCTAATGAGCCTGTCCAACTAGGTAGAGGGTTTGAAACAGATGACTGGAAGCCAAGAAACACATATATGGCTAAACAATTAGAGTTTTCTCTCTTTAAAAAAAAAAAAAGAAGGAAAGAAATGGTGCTCAGGTACTGACAGAAACCAAAGTCCACGTTTTGTCTTGGCCCCTCCATCTGGATGATTCGAACATGGTGAGCAGGGAGGGGAGGAAACATGTAAAACATTACTGTTTGAAGTAAGACCCTGTAGTTTTTCAAAGGGAGTTTTTCCAGAAGCCTAACTGATTGGCACAGTCTCAAACCTCTAGGTCATTGAAAAGTCCGGAGCTACATGTGCACTCTTGCCAAGGGGCTGCACACGCACACCATATTACTATTCATAATAGACTTGGAACTCTTCCTGGGTGAAACTTCTGTGAAGTTCTTAGAGAAACACCAGGGTGATGGGAGAGATTCCTCATCCCTCTGGAGGATGGTCTCCCTTCCCTCTTATTTGAAAGCCCTTGGTTTTTTACACCCCCGTGGTCCTCAAAAGAAGGATTCTGTCTAGCTACTGTCTAGGAACCCAGAGTCCCAGCTTACGCAAATGTCAGCATGTCCACTACAAGAGGGCCACGCTCCTTCTTGATAAACTGAGGACCTAGTACCTGTAGAGAAGAGCTTGCTGGAGAGGCTGCCTGTGTGTGTGCATCGGGGTGAGGGTCCTCTTATTTAATCCCCTCTTAACCCCTCTGCTGGTGAAAGAGACTCAAAGAATGTTTCACATTCCCAAGAACCTTCCAGACGTTGGCGATTTCCCCCTCAAAGGGTCTAGAATTTAATCTCCTGCCCTTGTGCCCAGAGACCCCTTGAGGACTGGTCTCTCAGGCCCACAATCCTAACCACCCCAAGCAAGGAGCTTTGGGGGAACTGTAGAACATCTGGTCACAGTAAAGCCCTATGAATTAATAGGGGCATGTGTTGTTCATCAGCCAGAGGCCGTGGTGTTTCCTAGACAGCACATTCAACCCCACTCCCTCCCCCAACCACCACCACCAGCACCACCCATGTGTAGACAAGCATTCTAGGATCAGTGGGAGACTGTGAAAAAAATAAAATAAAATAAAAGACACAGTCCCCGTCCTTAAAAAAAAAAAAAAAAGTATCATCTAGCTGGCAGAAACAGAACATTCACATATGTACAAAATGACTTAAAAACAAATTTACAGAGAAATATAATCAAAAGCATAAGTGGGGGGGAAGAAACCTTCCTGAATGGAGACTTAGACCAGGGAGGTACAGTGCATGCAGGGCCCTTTCAAACCTCATCCTCTAATTTTGCTTACAGTTCACCCTGTTCTGGAAAGGTCTTGAGAAAACATAGAAGAATATGTAGAAGAATAAAAGTAGGGAATGGGGGGCGCCTGGGTGGCTCAGTGGGTTAAAGCCCCTGCCTTCGGCTCAGGTCATGATCCCAGGGTCCTGGGATCGAGGCCCACATCGGGCTCTCTGCTCAGCAGGGAGCCTGCTTCCTCCTCTCTCCTCTCTCTCTGCCTACTTGTAATCTCTCTCTGTGTCAAATGNAAAAAAAAAAAAAAAAAAAAGTAGGGAATGGGAACCAAGGAAAATAAGGACACAAAAAGGCCCGTCATGTGTCCACTTGTGTGTTACACAGGCTTCAAATCTATGTCTTCATTTCCTGCTGAAAATGAAGGCATGTTTTGTTCTGTAGTTCCCATGATCAGGCATCAGAGGGACACTGACTTCTAACAGGTTATTGCTCAAATCACGGTCCTTGGATCAGCAGCAGCAGCATCAGCATCAGTGGGGAGCTTGTTAGAAACGAACAATCTCAAGCTGATCCCAGACCTGTGATCCCAGACCCACTGAATCAGAATCTACACTTTAAGAAGATCCCGGGTGACTTGTAGGCACGTGAAAGTTTGAGAAGCAGTGTTCTGAAAGTCATCCTTCCACTGGAATTTCACAGTGGGGATCCCGAGTAAGAAAACAGTCAATCTATCCACAGGATTTTTTCCAACAAATGTGCTAAGTAACTGAATGTCTACTTCTCATAGCAATTTTTGAAATGCCAAAGAATATAGCAGAACTAAACCTAAGGCAAAGAGCTCTTAGACATGACACCAAAAGCATAATTCATAAAGGAAAAATTTGGCAAATTGGACTTCATCAACATTTAAAACTTCTGTCCTGAAAAAGACTATAAGGGCATGACAAGGCAAGCTATTGTCTGGAAGCAACTATTTGTAAACAACATATCCAACAAAAGACTAATATCTAGAATATGTAAAAAGCTCTTGACACTCAACACTTAAAGAGAAATCCAGTTGGAAAACAGGCAAAAGACACGAACAGAAAGAAGAGATATGGATGGCAAATAAGCAAAGACGATGTTCAGCCTGATAAACCATTAAGGATATACAAATTACGACCGTGATGATATACCACCGTGTGCACACAAGAGCAGCGACACTCAGAAGTAGTGATAATACCAAAGTCTGGGAGGATGTGGAGAAACTGGCTCTCTCACACACTGCAGATGGAAATGTCCAATGGTACAGCCGCTTGGGAAATAATTTGGCAGAGTCTTACCAAAGTAAACCTCTACAACCCAGCAATCACACCCCTGGACGTTTATCCCGGAGAAATGAAAACTCATGTTCACAGGAGACCTTGTACACAGGTGTTTGTAGCAGCTTGATTCACAGCCCCAAAGTAGAAACAATACAGATGTCCTTCACCGGATGGATGGTTAAATCAACTTCGGTACTTTGTACAAAGTTATACTACTCAGCTGTAAAAGGAAGGAATATTGATACATGCCACAGTCAAGATGGATCTCAAGGGCATCGTGCTTAGCATGCTTAGCGGAAAAAGCTAATCTCAAAAGGTTACATTCTACATGATTCCATTTATATATAATGTTCTCAAAAGGACAAAACTATAAAGAGGAAGAGCAGATTTGTGGTTTCCAAGAGGCTGGGATAGGATGGGGGGTGGAGGTAACTACAAAGGGGTAGCAGGAGGCAGGAAGTTCCTTTGTAGTGATTAAAGAGTTCTAGAGCCTGATTATGGTGGTGGTCACGCTAACTATCCACGTTATCATGGGCATAGAACTACACACACACACACACACACACACACACACACCACTATAAAAACTGGTAAAAACTGAATAAGGTTTTTAGTTTATGTGACATTACTGTACCTAGTGTGAATCTCCTAGTTTTGTTATGGGATTTTTTAAATTAAAGATTTTATTTATTTGAGAGGGAGAGAGAGAAAGTACAAGTAAGAGGTAGGGGCAGGCAGAGGGAGAAGAAGGCTCCCCATTGAGCAAGGAGCCTGACCAGGGACTCGATCCCAGAACCCCAGGATCATGACCTGAGCTAAAGGCAGACCCTTAACCAACTGAGCCACCCAGGTGCCCCTCTCCTGATTCTGATATTGTATTATAGTTATAAAAGAGGGAAGCTGGCTGATGGGTCACGGGACTCTGCAATATCTTTCCAACTTCCTGTGAATCTACAGTTATTGCAAAAGTTTAAAAAAAAAAAAAAAAGAAAACTAGGGGCCCCTGGGTGGCTCAGTCGGTTAAGTGTCAACTCTTGGTTTCCACTCAGGTCATGATCTCAGGGTTGTAAGATGCAGCCCACCTAAGATTTTTCTTCTCCCTCTCCCTCTGCCCCTCCCTACCACCAGCCCCCTCACTCTCTCTCTCTCTAAAAAATAAGTAAATAAATAAATATGAAATTAAAAGGCAATTAGGCCAAAAATCAAGATAATGTGATTTTGAGGCCACTGGTATTTTGATAAACTAGCTCTCTCTCAAAAACAAACAAAAAACCACTCTGATTCTTAGTTTTTGTTAATTTCCATGGTGCAAATACCCTCACTAATTGGTGGGTAGCTAATTTCAAGATGCCAATAGGTTAACAACTGGTTTGCAAAATTCCTGAATGTGTAACAGTCGGCTCTCAAAAGCCAGTAAAGCCAGCTCAGGGAACCATGGTGTTTGGTAATCACACAGGATCCTTGGAAAACCTTCATCAGACTCACCTGCAGGGACATGTTAAAAATTCATATTCCTGTACCCCAGGCCAGAACTATTAAATCAGAATCCAGAAGGTTCAAATAGGGAATGTACAAGTATGACAAGGTCCTTCAATTATCTTCATCTTCATTAGAGGTTGAGCACAGTAGAGGTGCCTTGGTAGCTCAGTTGGTTGGGTGACTGACTCTTGATTTTGGCTCAAGTCATGATCACAGGGTCATGAGATCGAGCCCCACGTGGGGCTCTGTGCTGGTTGTGGAACCTGTTGAGGATTCTCTCTCTCCCTCTCCTTTGGCCCCTCCCACACTCGCACTCGAATGAGCTCTCTCTGTCAAAAAAAAAAAACTGAGCACAATAGTAGATGGTAAGCATAGCTATGCAAAGCATCAAGCACTGGAGAGAGCAGAAAACTCACCAGCTGTCCCCGTAGTCAAAAAGTGGACTGAGCCTTGGAATGTAGTGTGAGTTTTTTTCCCCCCAACTATACAGAAAGGAATGAAAGGCTGACTAGTTTGTGGGTTGTTGAAGCTAAATTCCTCTGAATCCCTAAGTACAATCCCAGTTACACTCTAACAAGAGTTCAGCTGTGCTTTCTGTTTGGTGCCCCTGAGAAAAACCAGGGTTCGATTAAAGTATTATTGATATAAACTTTTTCTTTTAAAGTAACATATATTTTTTTTAACACTTGGTCTAATTCAGCGTTTCCCAACTTTGAGTGCATGTTGGAATCATTTGAGGAGCTTTAAAAAGTACCGGTGCCTGGTCCTTCCCCCAGAGATTCTGATTCCATTGGTTTGGGATGTGCCTCCGGCATTAGATGTCTTAAAAACTCCCCGGGTGACCCTAACATGCAGGCAAGCCACTGCGAGATCCTAATGCAAGACAAGTCATGAATTTGATTAACCACTACACTTTACTTAAAATGGAATTTCATTCTTTTTGAATAGCGAATATAATTAAAAGTTTCATAAAACAATATTAAAAATACATAGTGAGAAGTCTTGATCCCATCCCTGACCCATGGATATTATTTCTGCCCTCTCATACACACATGGACACACCTACACCAGTGTTTCCTTCCAGAATTTCTTTCTGCAAATCCTGTATAGTCAGACGTGTGTGTCTGTAATATATTCACATTTATATAAATAAATTCCAGGGAAATAATATAAGGCTATAAATATGTATACAGATAAATAACACATATATATTCAAATGTGTGCTATGTATAATTAGGTATGTAATATTATTACATCATATAGGCATTTACTTACATGTGTAATATATTCATAGCTATGTAAATTGATTCTGAGGAGACAATGCAAGGCTCTAAATATACATATAGGTAGATAGTATATTGTACAGTTGACCCTTAAACAGATGAGGGTTAACAGTACTGACCTCACCCCCCACACAGTCAAAAATCCACATACAACTTTTGACTTCCCTCAAATTGACTACTAATAGCCTAATGTTGATCAGAAGCTTTACCAATAACATGAACAGTTGACTAATACATATTTTGGGGGACGCCTGGGTGGCTCAGTTATTAAGCATCTGCCTTTGGCTCAGGTCATCATCTCAGGGTCCTGGGATCGAGCCCCGAATCAGGCTCCCTGCTCGACAGGAAGCCTGCTTCTCCCTCTCCCACTCCCCCTGCTGTGTTCCCTCTCTCGGTGTGTCTCTCTCTGTCAAATAAATAAAATCTTTCCCAAAAAACACACATATTTTGTATGTTATATGTATTATAGACTGTATTGTAACAATAAAGTAAGCTAGAGAAAATAAATTATTAAGAAAATCATAAAAAAAATACATTTATAGTACTTTACTTATTGGAAAAAATCCATGCACACGTGGGCCCCCGCAATTTAAAGATGTGTTATTCAAGGGTCAGCTGTATATATAATATACATTTACATAGGTATCTTTACAGCATTATATTGCATCCTTAGAATTTATTATTTATAATTAACCGAAGAACGTGTTTATGTTTGCTCTTACACCAATTCAATTAATCCAGCCATAGCTAGGCACCAATATTTACACGGTCCGAACTAAGCAAATGGCAATCATAATACAGAAAAAAGCCTCAGACTCCAACAGCAAAGGTCCTATTAGGGTGTGCGAACGTGTGTGAGAGGTGTGCGTGTGTGTCTCTGTGTGTGTGTGTGTGTGTGTGTGTGTGTGTATATAGCTGGATTACCCCAGTTCCTGAATCAACTGTAAGATTTCGGAGCCTGAAACTCAGAGCAACCAAGTCTGTACCCACTCATTCATCTGAACAGACACTTAGAACGAAATCAACCACCCCACGTCCTTACCTACCACAGCCCCCTGGCTTTAGCCAATTCTTGACAACACCTCTAAGTAGCAGTTCGAAAGAATTTTCCTTGAAGTCAAAAGCTATTCCTCCTGAACTCTAAGCAAGAAATGTCTGAGGTCCTAAGTCAGGCCAGTTGTCCCCTAACAAGTTTCTCTCATCTGCAAGGTGCTCTGTTTTCTCAAGGCTGAAACCAGCCAGCATTTTGAACATGGAGAACTGACCTATAAAAATGTGGGTTTCGAGTTCCTACATAGACCCACGGAGCTCATGTTCCCTTGTGGCAACAGCCTGCCGCCATCTGGGGAACGTTGTGCCCTTTGGACAGGCCGCCTGGCCTCTGTGTCTCCCCCTTCATCAGGGGACTTCTTCCCGAAGAATTCACCTTTCCCACTGTGGTGTCAAAGCCAGTGCGTCAGCAAGGACCAGGCGAAGACATTTTTCCCCGTTCTGCCCCTTTCCAAAGCTTCGCCCATATCAACATTGACCCCCCCCCCCCGCCCCAGTCTGTTCCAGGTTCCACCATGTCTCCAACACCCAAAGGGCCAAGTCCCAGCAGCAGTGACCAACTCCAACAACTGGAGCAGTTTTTTAAAATTTACTTTGAGGATGCTTACACGTGCCACTCCAGAGATGATTTAACACTGGGCCTTGGCATCTAATGGCCCTTTGTGATTAATACCAGTCATCTGTTCAAAGTTAACAGCCCCGGAGTGACAGCCATAGATAAATTAACAACATTAGAAAAACACTAAAGCAAGCATTTGTAGAGTGGGTCATTGAAGAATACGATAGTAATATAGATCGGCTCTGCTTACGATCCACTATTAATAAATTTTCTGTGTTGAAGCCATTTCTGCCCCGTGCCTTTTTAATTGTCCTGAAGTTGTCTATATTTATCTTGATTAAAAAACAAGCCAACTCCTAGCGACATTAATGGGGTTGATGTGCTTAGAAGTGAATATTATAAGCAGATGTGGGAAGCGGGTGGGGGTGGGGAGAGCAGGCCTGGCATTGTGTTTCCATCGACGTGGTTTGTTACGATGAATCCAAGGTGTTGAGTAATGGGCTGCTATAAATTAGGGGACTGTTCACCTCCTGACTCTGCCAAAGAAATGTAGCCAGATTTGGGCTTTGCCTTTCTCTGCTCCGGCCTGCGCCTTGTTAAAGACTCACTTCTTCACGGAGAAGTAAACAGGGCTGCGGGCTATGGACGGACCCGGACCTGGTGTTGCAAAGCTATTTACAAGGAGACCCAGTTTAAAACCAAACTGGACTTTGTTATCTTCGCACGAATGTTCCAGCTGCTTCTGTGAGGGCAAATGGAGACTCGAAGTCTCATTTCTGAAGAGCAATGGCCAATCTGTTCCATTTAGTTGGAGTAAAGCAATAACAGCACTTTGAAAGGACAGGACTTGGGGGGCGACCCCATCCCTACATTCTCTGGAGGAGGAGGCGGGACATGGCGGGGTTAAACACCGAGCCTGGGAGTGGGGGTTGTTGGGCCACGGCGGAGGGTCTGACCCCGCACCTAGCGGGTCTCTCTCTTCCTTTCTCCCTCTCCCACGATGTGGGAAGGAGGAGGAGGCAGAGTCCCCATCACAGCAGCCACTTGGGAGTTACCTGATGCAGAATGACCAGACAATAAAACACACATTTTACGAGCAGTTTTGGGGGGGTCAGCACATTCTCCCCACAATTGCTTCTCCTTCCCCCAAAGAGCGACCAAGTCCCCTAAATGAGTTTCAACAGCGTATCTCTGTGACTTTCTGGGTCACTTGTTTTGAGAACCAGCAAGTGCAGGGAACCCTTTGCTTTCCGCCCCCCCGTCCCCCCCGTTCCCAACAGACACCGTGGTCTGAGGACAAGACCAAGGTCAGAATGTCTAAAAGACAGAAGGCTCCTCCTATGTCTCATTTCTCAGATTTCAAACGCTGCCTGGTGCATCTTTGGTTACTTACTGGCTCTGCAACTTTGAGACGTAGATTCTCAGGGTCTGTTTCTCCATCTGCGGCCCCAGAATGATGGATTTAACTCAGGAGATATCTGTGCTGACAGAGTTCTCCCAGTCGGGGACCACCCGGGAACAGTGGTGGCAGCTGGGATGGGAAAGGGGGCCGTGGAAGTGGGTCCCTTGGCCAGAGGAGGAGGAGGAGAATCTTCCAAAAAAAAAAAAAGCTTGACCAAGGCCACGCATTGGAGATGACTGGGCCTCCGGGGCACATCACACGGGTTCTGACAGATGTCCCTAGGCTCCGTGCGAGCAGTTAGCCTCCAGGGGCAGGGAACAGTGTTTGTAACGGGACAGAGCGGGCGTGTGGCTTCAGCCAGCAGCAAGCCTGCCGGGGCCACGGCTGGCCGAGACATTTGCCAACCCAGCCAGCCAGACTGCCGTGGACTCAGAGGTGCTTCAACACCGGTGAGAATAACAAGAAGGTGAGACTGGGCACCTCTTACCAGCGACGTGAGAACCGAGACTCGGCTGGAATTTTCCAAAGACTTAATGAAGTGCCGACTGACTCCCAGAAAGTATAAATTGGGCTGGGATGGGGGAGGTCGGGGGGAGGGAGAGGAGGTAAAGTGAAAGAAAAAAAAGGCAAAAATAAAAGCCAAACAAATGCAAGCGGTTAAAAAACTAAATAAATGAATGGACGTCCACAAAAGGATTCATCAGAACTAAGAAACACACAAGTGCGATGCTACAGAAACCTGTAGAAAGAGACCCCCTCCCCCAAAACCCCTGGGTGCAAGAGAAGTCAGAGCTATACATATGCCAGATTTGGGGCTCTGAGACCCCACTTTTTGGAAGAGTCCCGATTTCCCTCCCCAAGTAGTTGAAGCACTCCCTAGGGGTGCTGACGTTAAGAATCACCTCTGACCTTGTAATTATGTTTTTGCTCATATATTTCTTGTTGCTGTCTGACTCCACCGCCCCCATGCACTAAATTCTATGATTCTTGTTTTTTTTTAAGATTTTATTTATTTATTTATTTGTCAGAGAGAGAGGGAGCACAAGCAGAGGGAGCGGCAAGAGGAGGGAGAAGCAGGCTCCCCACCGAGTAGGGAACCCAACATGGGGCTCCATCCCAGGACCCTGGGATCGCGACCTGAGCCGAAGGCAGATGCTTAACCAAGGGAGCCAGCCAGGCATCCCGATGATTCTCTGGGTGTCTGGATCTCGTCTGCCTGTCCGCTGCTCCCGGGCCCGTGGCAATAGGTCTGGTCCTGGATAAGCACCTGTGGAATGAATGAATGAACGAGCAAATGAACAAGCGGTCACTCACATGCTGCTGCCTGAGGCCCTCACCCTGCACCCCTACATCCACACATGCACCGCAGTAGTAAATCCAGGGATCTGGGGGCCCCACTAGCTGGGCTGGGGACGGCATGGTCCTTCATGCCAGTGCCGTGCTGGGGACCGGCCCTGCCCCAGGAAAGTCGTCCCTGTTGCTAAGGCCGACTTCACTGACCAGTCTCTGTAAATTCCCTCTAGGCCTTTTGTTCCTTCATCCCACCTGGCCTCAAACAGAGCCATCCTGGATCCATTCGATATATTTTTCGAACTCATTGTGGCGGGATGCTGGTGCTGGTTTTAGCACCCGTTATCAAAGGGAGAGCCTGCTGCCTACCTGTAAACTTATGGGGGTGAAAAAGGAAGGGGCAGGGGCTTCTCCGGGTCTCCCTGGCATCTGAGACAAAAGGAAAATGAGGATGGGGAGAAGTTCTGGCTTTCTCCCCAATCCCCCCACCTCATCACCCCCCCACAGTAGAATCTGAGTCCTAAATCCCCAGTTCAGCCAAAACAAATGTTTCATAAGAGTAGGGCCAGGATTTCTGGACAGAGCCAGAAAGCAATTGGAAACAGTCCTGCGAGAGGAATGGGGGCCACCGTGCCCTAAGAGTGACTCGTCACTTGATGGAAGGACAGACAGAAAATGGATAAAGCACATGTGCTCTAGACCTCAGGCTGCCTCCGCTGCAGGAGGACAGGAGGCCAATCTTACGGCCTCGTTTCCAAATCCTTTAACGACCTGGGTCACGGGCAGAAAAGGCCACCCTCTTTTTCAGTAAAAAAAAAATCAAAATGAGAATACATTCCATCATTTAAATTCAACTTACAGTCAAAACAATGCCACAAAAGCAGTGAGTTGTCCTGCTTCGGGCATTTTTATTTTAGTTTATTTTTTTGAACATTTATTTATTTTAGAGAGAAAGAGTAAGCATTGGAGTACAGGGTAGGGGCAGAGGGAGTGGGAGAGAGCATCCCAAACAGCCTCCACTGTGAGCGCAGAGCCCCGAGCCGGGTTCCATCCCATGACCCATGAGACCAGGACCTGAGCCAAAACCAGAAGCCAGATGTCTAACCAACTGTGCCACCCAGGCTCCCCCGCTTCGGGCATTTTTAAAGGGACCTCCAATTCCTGAATCCCCTCTTCCCACCTTGGTACTCAGTACGCTGAGAAATAGAGCAGAGAGTGAATCCGAGCCCTGAAATATCACTGTTACTATTGGTAGAGACCAGACCGGAGCACGACGTCTGGCGTGAGAGCCTAGCAGGCCTGCTGGCGAAGCCAGGAGTGCAGCCAACCGACTGAGCCAGCCTCTCTGCCCCCTACCCTGCACGCTGGTAATGGCGCATGCTCCGAAAAGTAAGGCGTGAAGGACTCCAGCTCTCCACAAGTTTTGTGGTGGTGGTTGTTGCTGTTGTTGCTCTCGATTTACTAATCATGTAAAGTCACTTCACGTCTCCAGAGACAAAGGAGTACTCAACAGAAGCCTGTGAAAAATGCCCTTGCCCAGAACTTAGAGAGAGAAATCCTTCCCACGATCCCTGCCCCACTGATAGCCTTGGTAAGCTATCTTCTTGACTGTCTTCCACTGAGAAGAGCCCTGGTCTTGAGGCCCTCCTCTGGCTTTGTGGCCTTGGGCAGCTCCCATGAACGCTCCGGACATCGGTTTCATGATCTACAGCACCAGCGTGGTGGGTGTGAGCAATATGACCTCACAACTTCTTTCCTCCCCAACACGACAGATGGCATAGGCTTTTCTCACCTTTGAGACATTCCCATTCAGGCAGCAGGGCAAGAGCAACGCATGGGGGAGGTGGATTTTACCTTACCTCCTTCACTGGGCAATGCTAAGGTTACCTTATGCCACTCCGGGCTTTGCTCTAAGCAAGACAAGCCCTCAGCCACTCTACCGAGTGAGCATTCTTATCACCCCACATCGAGGGAGGAGGAGACAATGCTCTCCACCATCAGGATATGAGGGCCCTGGCAGGATATGGGATGACACGTTTGCTTCTCCCAGCCTCCTCGTGTGACCGCCCCCAGTGAGGTGAGTCCACGCCACTCACTGTGGGTCAAGGCACCAGACTTTCTCCCCATTGCGGTCAGAAGCACTAGTTATATGGGATCATGCTTGTACCTTGGAGACTCTTGTCAACTATAGCCAAGGAGCTTCCAACCTGCAGGGCTTGACTTTCCCATTCAAACTAAGACCTCTCCTTGTCTGGGAGTCTCAGGATTAAGAATTGAAGTAATAGGGGCGCCTGGGTGGCTCAGTGGATTAAAGCCCCTGCCTTCGGCTCAGGTCATGATCTCAGGGTCCTGGGATCGAGGCCCGCATCGGGCTCTCTGCTGAGCAGGGAGCCTGCTTCCTCCTCTCTCTCTGCCTACTTGTGATCTCTCTCTCTCTCTGTCAAATAAATAAATAAAATCTTAAAAAAAAAGACTTGAAGTAATAAGCAACTGGACGCTTAGTCTTCTCCTCTTGCTGGTCCCTCATAAAATGCCCAAGTGACAGCCATTAACAATTATATGTAACATGATATTAAAATAACAATGTCTCAGCTTCTATCGCAAATGGATGAATGTGCACGTGTGCGAACACACATGCACACACACCCCGGCTGATTCACGTTCGAGCAGAGGTTGATTTACTTTTCAAATTACTTATAATTTGAAAATGATTTATAGCAGAAAATGTGTATTGACTTTGTCTTACAAGCTGCAGAAAGTGAAACTCAACCAAATATTATTCCTCAGTAGAACTATGAAGACTATCATCTGCCTCTGATTGATTTTAAGGTGCGAGGATTTATCCAAATCTGGAAAGTGTGGTTGGAAAAAAAATCATGCATCTATCAAATGGGGACATGAGTTTCAAACGGCTAAGAAATAACTACATCATCTGAAATGGCTAACTAAACATTTTTAGGAAATTGACTTTTTTCATGACATAAATGGGAATATGTCTCAAACCCCTGACAAGGTTTCACATACTCTTCCAGCTGTTTGAGGAATATTTCACCACCTCCACCTCTGTCCATTTCCACCCCAGTTCAGGGGCTGGATTTTGTCTTCTAAACCACCACTGTTCAGCTCCCTGCTAAGGACTCCCAGTGCCTCTTTCAGGGGATATAACAAGTATCTTGGACCATTAAAAGGGGCAGCAGGAGGGAAGTTGGCCAGATAGGGCAATTTGAATGGACTTGGCAAAGCCTGGAGCCCTGGGCTGGTGTCCTCCACTGGATAATGCACCGTAGATGCTCAGGCAGATGTTGAAGGGAGACCCTCACTGCACAACAGCAAGACAAACAGCAAGTTGGCTCCTCAGCAGGACCATGGTGCAGGGTTCCCCTCCTCTGGGCTTGGGACACTGCTCACAGATGCTGGGGTGCAGCGAAGATACTGACCTTGACCCTCCAGCCATGGGAGCGCGAGCCAGGCACTCTGCTCCGAGCTTCCCTGGTTTCCCTGAGGGCTCAACCCCCTCATCCCACTCACTCCTCCTTGGGACCACCTTCTAGCACCCCCAGGCAGCCTGGCTCCTTCCAGAGTATTTTTCTAGTCTATTACTAATGCTTAAACTTCGCACTATATTTTCCTCCAGGCTTGCCTTTTGTTCCTGAATTGGAAAGTTTAAAAAAATATATTTTTTGTCTTTCTCCCTTTTTACATCCCCACCATAACCACTGCGCCTCTGTTCAAGGTGATGTTGATACACACACATGACCGAAGGGCAAATCACTTCCAAGAAAATGAGGGCAAGAAATGCAAACAGATTAAAATCTCAAGATTACTGCTACCCAGTCAGACTCATCTGATGTCACGTGTTTCCAATATATTTTTACCAATTTATCGTTTAGTCTCTGTGCATGATAGCAATTTTCGTTTCTTTCTTTAAATTTTTTTTTCAGTGATCCAAGATTCATTGGTTATGCACCACACCCTGTGCTCCATGCAATCCGTGCCCTCCTTAACACCCACCACCAGGCTCACCCATCCCCCCTCCCCCCTCCCCTCATAACCCTCAGTTTGTTTCTCAGAGTCCACAGTCTCTCATCGTTCATCTCCCCCTCCGATTTACCCCAATTCACTTTTCCTTCCCTTCCCCTAGAGTCCTCCATTTTATTCCTTAGGTAAGTGAAACCATATGATAATTAATTGACTTTCTCTGCTTGACTTATTTCACTCAGCATAATCTCCTCCAGACTCGTCCATTTTGTTGATACAAAAGTTGGGAAGTCATCCTTTCTGATGGCTGTGTAATATTCCATTCGTTTCTTTTTTTGATAGTTTTCCCTTTTTATAGTTTTCTTTAAAATGTAAACTGTTTAATATTCTTGGAAGCCAGCCTATTTTTTTATTAAGTTTCTTACTGTATACTTAAGAGGACTTCCCTTTTCCATGTTTTTTAAAACGTGGTCGTGAACTTTTAAATTCGGTTAAATAAAGAAAGACTTGTTTCTCTGTCATCCTGTCAGTGCAGCTAATCCCTCCCATTCCCAGCTTCCCTTGCAGCTAGAGTGGTCATGTGACCCAGTTCTGGCCAATGAGAGAAGAGAGACACTATGCAGGGGGCTTATGGGAAATAGTCACCTCTTATAAAAAGAGAAGGAAAAAAAATGCCAAGGAGTTCTCTACTGCCATGCTTGCTGGACTTTACTTATTGTTTTTGGAAGCAATTCTGTATAAATAGGGTACTTGGAGCTGTGGCAGCCATAGGGCTTCCTTGAGAGGATAGACCAAAAAATCAACCCATTGAGGACCGCAGGGCCAGAAGATAGAAAGAGCCTGATGATGTTGTTGGGCTCCCAAATCTACCTGCAAGCCCCTTCCTGCACAGTTCTTGCAACATGAACTGAATTAGCACTTTCTTGTCTTAAGTCCCTGTGAGTAGGGGAGCTTATGGCTTTTGAGTAAAAACAACCCAACCGATGCTCTCACTCCTATCTCCTTTTAGTCTGTGCACACATGTGTTTTATTGAACCCAAAGCCATTCAGGATTTGTTTTGTTTTCTGTTGCAAACTTGGTTTATAAATGGTTAATGAATTTCCCCGTGAACTGTTACTCAATGATTTGTACTTTGTTTAGTGTTTCAATTGTCACCTTTACTGTATATTAAATTCTTATCTATACTATGGTCTCTTTAAGCCTGAGATTCCTCATTAACAAAGTGATAATAATAATAGTAGTAATGTTTACCACATAAGGTTGAGAGATAATGTTTAAAAATTTCTAAGCCTAGGCCCTGACACATAGTAAGTCACAATATATGATAGCTATTATTACTCATTACTATTGCTATTATTATGTGATTTCTGGTCATAAGCTTCTTCATTGGTTTTGCTTTCTTTGTCTTTTGTCTTTGGCTCCATATTTTTATTATATGCTATTTTTCATATAAATGGTAGTTAGATTTACTTGGCAAAATTATGCTTAATCTCTTTTTAACTGCAAAGTCAAGAATGGAGTGGCATTTTTGAGCATTCTGTATTTCAGCTAAGCACTTTTTTATTATGAAAGTTAGCACTTTTAGTTTTTTAAAGATTTTATTTACTTGAAAGAGAGAGAGAGAGAGAGAGCATGAACAGGGGGGAGGGGCAGAAGGAGAGGGAGAAGCAGACTCCCAGCTGAGAAGGGAGCTCACTCAGGACTCCATCCCAGGGCCTGATCCCAAGACCCTGACTTGGGACTTGATTCCAGGACCCCAGGATCATAACTTAAGTCAAAGGCGGTCACTTAACCTACTGAGCCACCCATGAAATTTAGCACTTTAAAAAAAAACATTTCACACATGCCTATTGCCTACTCCCTCTTTTGACTTGCTATATTTAGTCAGTAAAGTCTAGAATTTCTGGCCCATATCATTATAATTAAATATTGTTTTCATATTAAATACTTCTCTTCTAAGAATAATTTTTGACATTTTTATTTAGTTTGGAAGCCAAATTAAACAACTTATTCAAACTTGAAGTCATGTTTCTGTGATGCAAATGCTTATCACAACCATTCATTCTTTTCTATCAAAATGTTATACACTCTCAAGGCTTCTTTTTGCATATTCTCAGAGATGGGTGCAGTACTTTTTAAATAACCTTTTTAAGAAAGATACATGGGCAAATGTTACTGACAAATTCTCTTGCAGAGAATGCCTTGATGTTGCCTTCATATGAAAAAAGAAGAACATTCTTGAATCACAATAAGAAAGGAAAAACTAGAAAATAAGATCAGAGAGAGAATGCAAGAGATGGAGAAGGATTCTGATCACATAAGGACCTCTTACACCTTTGGAAAGATTTGGGCTTTACTGTGAATACCCAGAGGGATCACCCAAGGGTTTTGACCTGAGGAATGGAATGTTGTCATTTTGGTTTGGGGTTTTTTGTTTGTTTTTGTTTTGTTTTGTTTTGTTTCTTTTTTTTTAACCTAGAAATTCTTTTTATTCAGGTAACCATGTTATAAATCATTTATCTTTTTTTTAATTTTTTTTTTGCCCCAGGGGTACAGGTCTGTGAATCAGACTTACATCTTTCACAGCACTCACCATAGCACAAACCCTCCCCAATGTCCATAACCCATCCACCCTATCCCTACCCTCCCACCCCCCAGTAATCCTCAGTTTGTTTTGTGAGATTAGGAGTCTCTTATGGTTTGTCTCCTTCCCCATCCCATCTTGTTTCATTATTTTTCCCTCCCTACCCCCCATGACCCCCTGCCATGGCTCTCAAGTTCCTCATATCAGAGAGATCATATGATAATTGTCTTTCACTGATTGACTTATTTCGCTTAGCATAATACCCTCTAGTTCCATCCACATTGTTGCAAATGGCAAGATTTTGTTTCTTTTGATGGCTGCATAGTATTCCATTGGGTTTTTTATTTTTTTAAGATTTTATTTTTAAGTGATCTCTACATCCTATGTGGGGTTCTAAACTACAACCCCAAGATCAAGCCACATGCTCCACCAAGTGAACCAGCCAGGGGCCTCTCTAACTTCAGTTTTCAAGTGATCACCCTGGCTACTCTACATAAAATAAGCAAGGAGCACCTGGGTGACTTAGTTGGTTAAGGGACTGACTTGATTTTGGCTCCGGTCATAATCTCAGGGTAGTAAGATTGAGCCCCATGTTGGGGTCCACACTGGGCATGGAGCCTGTTTATGATTCTCTCTCTCCCTCTTCCTCTGCCCCTCCCCCTGCTCATTCATTCTCTCTCTATATATATATATATAAATAAAATAAAATAGGCAAAAGGCACTGTAATAATCCAGGAAAAACATGAAGATGCCGGCACCAAGGCAATAGCAGTAGAGTTTCCGGATCTGCTTTGGGGTAGAGACAACTGCATTTCCTAAGGGATTTGACATCAAACGCGAGAGGAGAGATGAGGATGGTTCTGAAATTTGGAACCTGAACAACTGAAAGAACAGATCTCTCATCAGCTGAAAAGAGGAAGGCTGTACCTCGAGCCAATTTTTAGGATGGGGGACATTAAGAGTTCAGTTTTAGACATGATGAGCCAGGTACGTCTATTAGACACTGAAGTGGAGATGCTGAATGAGCCACTGGATAGATAAGCCTTGAGTTTGGGAGAAAAACTTGGACATACAAATTTGGGAGTCATCAACATCTAGGTGGTAAAGGCGTGAGCCTTGGTCAACTTCCGGCAGTATTTTTTTATAACTCCTTACTGTTCTTATTTTCTTTGTGTGCATGTTTGGATGAGAATATAGGTTTGGGAGCTTGTTTTCTTCAGGACACTGGGTCTAGAAGGGAGGGGGATTTTTCTTTGGTCATGGTCCCATTCACTGCCTATTCTAGGAAGTTGAACCCCTTCTCAGATCCTCGGCTGGAGAGTGGGCTCACACATAGAGCTTCTGGCCCAACCTAGCAGGCCATTCGGTGGGCTGACACAGTCCTGGACACCGAGGTGGGAGTCGCCTCTCTGAAGCTTCAAAGTAGCAAGTGTTAAGAGCCCACAGCCCAGCATGCACCGCTCCAGGCCCCTCCACAGTGCTCTTAGGGTCTTATCACCCAACTACCACCAGACCCTCCAGCCTGCCTTCTGTCCTGATGCTTTTCCCCTTCTTTTCTCGAAGTTATTTCTTTAAGAATTGTCAAAGGCTAAACCTGTATGGTAAATAGATGCCTCCCCAGGCTCAGAGTGTGGGGTGAGATATGAAATATCTCCCTACCTTTGTTTCAGTGGGAATATTACTCATGATGAGGTAAAGTCTGAGTTAGCCAGGAGGCAAAGCCCAGTTGGTTTTTCTCCCTGAGGCCCCATCTACCTTGCTCCCCATTTGGGCTTTAGGTTGTTCATCGGGCTTAGTTTTAATCTCACTCTGTCTTCAAAAATAGTTTATTGGGAAGCTAAAAGAGATCCATAGAGAACAGCTAGTCAGATGCCATTTTAAGCCATTTTGACTGCAAAATAAAGTCATATAGCATATAGGTCACGTTAACATTGTAAATTTCTAAACTCTCATCACCAAAGCCAGCATGCTAAAGCCAACAGAGAAATTCCACTTGATAGTAAGCTTCCTCTCTCAGATCCCCGAACATTTTATCACCTATCTCATTTATCTCTCCGGCCATAAATAATAACCAGTTCACTGTTGGGATTTCACTCTCCAGGCGGGGCAAGTCTGTATATGTTTTCCCAACAAGGTATAAATTCCACAGCCAGAAAGAAAAATATTTTTCCCACCTCTAAACACATAAATATCCAATGTAGGCAATCTAAAATTAGAATATGTAAATAGTTTAGGGGATTTGACCTATGTCCCACTTTTTCCTCTTTCCTCTACCCCTCCACCTCAGTAATTAACATTTCCTGGGCTCGTATGTTACCCGTATTTAAGATGTCCACAGCACTCACCCCTCTTTATGACCTCAAAGCCAGGAGAAAGCAAAATGCTCCTTTATCACCCATTTCTGGGCTGTGGCTACTGGAAGGAAAACAAGGGAAAAAGTCACAGTCACACTTTATGGTTTAATATGTTGTTCATCTAGTATAGTTTTCTCTGCAGGATGCAAACTAAGCCCAATAAATAGCAGATTAATGGATAAGGAACTCATGATTAGAGTTCACCCTCAATCAGAGGCTTGCCAGAGGTGTTCGGGAATTGTGTTGCTAAGAAGCTGCTTGCAGCTGAAATTACCATTCTCAAGGATTTATAGTTGAGATATATAGTAACAAAGCTAAATGAAAGCAAGGTCAGGGCAGCACCAGAGGTCGGGGGTAAAACTCAGAGCATAGATGTAAATTTGTCTTCCTCTGGGTTGCTAGAGTTTTACTTCCTTTGACACCCCGCTTTTGTTTTTATGACAATGCTTTTCTCCTACATGAGCTCCAAAATACCTCCCGGAAGCCCATAATGCTGCCTTGCCCAGGGTGGTCTGCTATAATATTTGTTGAATTGAACAGAATGGGTTTGTAATATTACAGATTTAGCACATCTGTGTGCACCCCTGTGGTCATATTTTCTCCAATAATGCCTGAGACCCAAGTATAAGAGCCGGTTTAGAAGAGGGTCTAGAGAGAGATCGATGGGGTTTGGTGGAAGACCCGGGCTATTGGGCAATTACATAAAGCACTGCTGAAATGGTTGACCTCAAGTCAAGAAAGAGAAAGTGAAGGAAGACTTCAGGGGTGAAGGAGAAGCTAAGGAACCAGAGGGGAAAGGGGGGAAGAAAGATTTAAATAGGAGTAAAAACAGGAAGATGTTGAAGATAAGGAGATTGGAGGCAAATAAAAGAAGTTCAGAGCTAAGGACCCCAGAGATCTCCAGAGCTCCAAGTTGCAGTGAGATCTCCTGTGGGAACGACCTGAGTAACATCTCCTGAAGTGGTCAACACGTGTGCTCTGCAGAAGGACTGTCCGGAAGAGAGCTGGAGTAGGAACAGAGGTCAGAGAAGGTCAGAACCCTCTCTGGTCAAACTATTGGGAGAATCATCCAAGTGTGGGTGGAGGTGATAGGATTGTGGTAGGAGGTAGGAGAGGAAGATGGCAAAATTAATACCCACTGTTAGCTTCTATTTCAAAATGTTGAACCAAGATCTTCAACAGACCGTAGAGATTAGCAACAAATCCTTAATCCCTAAATCCTTAGCACCTGAATTTTTAAAGCTTTCTTTAAATTAGTTAATACATAATAATATTTCAAAATGGAATTTGTTTCTTGGACCCCACAGGGGAAGAAAGGAATTCTTAAATCTTATCTGTCCTATAAATAAGGAAAAGCAGGCACTTGCCCAAAATGGTAAAACAATTATGGCGAAGGTAACAATTCTAGAGAAGAATCACCTAAGGGGACATAATTATAGTCCTAGCATCATCGCCAACTGTACTTAGAAGAAGTTATTTTCTAAAGTAAGACTTTTTTTCACAAAAGCTTGCAACAGAAGTTCTGCACTTTCTACGGAGGTAACACGTCATGACTGTGTGCTAACTTGGGAGACCTTGACCTAGCAGCGAGCCTGCAACTTCCCATTCTGCCCGCCATTCCCTGTGGGAAACAGAGCACTTTTTCTACTTAGAGTTGAGACCCATAGTTCCCACTCCTTGCCAGAGTTGAAAATGAGAGTGTTTCTCTTTAGCAACAACCTTTGGTAGAACGCTTTGACTTTGTGGGTTGTCCTCACACAACAGTTTTTTTGGCCACTGGTTTATGTGGAGAACCTCTCTTCACACCTGGTTGTTTGTCCTGGTTTTTGCTTGGGAGCATGTGTCAGGGTGGAAGCCACTGCTGGGGGACCGGGAGAGTCAGGCACTGGGAACTCAAACTTCCTCTCCAGCCAGGCAAGTCTCTTTGGCTTGGGAATTGCAGAGGGGGACATCGTGTCCCACCTGACTTCTAGCAGGACCTCTGGGGACTGTGACTGAGAGGTGCAGTGAGAGCAACCACATCCGCCAGTCACAAGAAAATGAGTGAATCATGTCCCCTGATCCAGAGAAGAGTTGGCAGATGGAGCTAGGGAAACCAGCCTGTTCCCGCCAGGGTCCCCACTTTCTCCAGTGACTTCAACTCCCTCCCTGATGGGACATAATGTCCCATCTCCCTTGAGCTTTCTCAACTGACCTCTTCTCTCTCCAATTCAGAGTCTTCCCATGGCTTCATCACTCTCCCTTCCCTGTACCAGCCCTGATCCTTCTAGTCCCCAGGAAACAGATGCCTACATATTGACCAAACTATTAGACCCTTTTCCTTTCAACAGCACGCTCATCTCTCTTCTTGTCTCTAAACATGTCCAGGGCTTTTATCTCTTAAGAAAAGTAAAAGTCCACCTTCAGGGCTGTGAGCCTATACAACCAGGGTCCCCTTCCTTTCTCAGGCTCATATGAGAATGAACACCTGGGATGATAAAAGTTAAATATTTGGGCTTTGTCCCCAGTTCTGGTTCCTGGCACACATCTCCTAAAACTCTTGGTCTCTCTGGAGTTACAAGAGTGTCTTTGTATGCTCATGATGCACTGGAGGCTGAGGTCCCCCAAATAGCTTTAGGATGGGGGCTGAACACCCGAACAATTAAGGCGTGATTAGAGATGTGGGTCTTTTAGCCCCAACCCTTGACCTCTGGGGAGAGATATAGGGCTGGAGATTGAGATCATCACCAGTGGTCAGTGATTTAAGCAGCCATGCCTATGTAATTAAACCTCCCTAAAAACCCCTAAGCAATGTGATTCAGAGCAATTCCAAGTCCGTGAACACATTCCGGGTGCTGGGAGGGTGATGTACCTGGAGCAGCCATGGGAACTTTGCACCCCATCCTGCAAGGCTGGTCCTGTGCCTCTCTTCCATTTGGCTCTTCTTGACTTGCATCTTTTCATATCCACCAGTCATACTAAGTAAAGTATTTTCCTGAGTTCTGTGAGCCAATCAGGCAAATATGAAACCTAACGAAGGGGTTGTAAGAACCCTGGATGTATAGCCAGAAGCACAGGTGACAGTCTGGGACTTGCAACTGGCCTGTGAAGTGAGGGCAGCCTTGTGGGGCTGAGATTTTACTCCCGTGGAGTTTGGCACTAACTAGGTAGCCCGTGTCCAAATGGACCTGGATTGTAGGACACCCAGCTTGTGTCCAGAGAGTTGAGGAACTGATGGTCAATGTGGAAAAATCCCACACACATGTGGTGTCAGAGGTGTTGAGGGTTAAAACAGCTCAGAAGGCCTCTCCGCTGCAGTCCTCTTCCGTCCTCCCTGTTCCAGCTGTTCCAGCTGTTCCAGCTGCAAAGTCTCAATTACAGCGAAAGCCTTCCTCACTTGATCTCAGCCTAGAAACCTGTAACCTTGTCTGTGTTCCTGACTCTGATTTGGGAATTCACCCAGCTCGCTTGAGAGCTTGACTTCAATTTCTGACCACTCTACCCTCAATTTTGATCTCCCTGTTTCTAATCATTTCTGATTAACCCCAGTGCCATAGAGCAGTAAGAAGTAACTGATACTTTTGACATGACATCAGGTGACTCACCAGGAATAACAAGCTTTTCCTGTCATACTCCTGTTACAGCATGTCCATTCCCTCTGAAGAGACCTCAGTCCCTCCAACCTTCACCTTGCTGCTTCTTCCTTCTAGTCCAGTTAGATACTCTGGTCCAAAGCCTCCAAATATGGGTCAACCTTCAGAGAGAGACCATTCTGATTTCTACTATGTTGCCATCACAGATAACCTTATATATTGGGAAATTATTAGATTTGACTTTGATTTAAATTATCTCTCAAATTGGCTAAGTCTATGATTTGTGAACTCAACTCCCCCATTAAAAAAGTAAATCACCCTTGGGGTGCCTGGCTGGCTCAGTGGGTTAAAGCCTCTGCCTTCGGCTCTGGTCATGGTCTCAAGGGTCTGGGGATTGAGTCCCCCATGGGGCTCTCTGCTCAGCAGGGAGCCTGCTTCCCCCTCTCTCTCTCTGCCTGCCTCTCTGCCTACTTGTGATCTCTCTGTCAAATAAATAAATAAAATCTTTTTTAAAAAAAAGTAAGTCACCCATTCATCTTATCTCTTCTCCGGCTGTCATCCTTTTTCTCTCCTCTTCTCATTCCAGCTTCTCAAAGTACTGCCTAAATTCACGATCACCAATTCCTCACTTCTCAAGTCCTTCTCAACGCATTCTAGTGACTTCCACCCTCCTTATCTCCTCACACACAAAAGCTCTTCCTAAGGCCATCAAGGACCTCTTTGTCACTATAACCAATAAACCTTTTTTCAGTCCTTCATTTTACTTTATTTCCCAGCAGGTTTGATAATGTTAATCACTCCTTTCTCCTTGAAACACTCTGGTGGCTTCCTGGACATTCTCCAGGAACTTCTTGCAGGATCGTGCTCCTCTCTCTGATCAATTAAAGCCATGCCTGTGTCTTCAACTACCACCTACAAGTAGATGACTAACACATCTAACATAGAATGTTCCTTGGTGACTAAGACTAACATCTTTGGTTCTCTCCTCTGAGCTCCAGTCCCTTATGTCCATATACCTGCTTGATCCAGCCTCACGGAAGCCCCTAAATCTCCTCACACCTAACATAAGCAAAAGTAAATTCATTGCGTGTCAGTCAGCCTCTTGGCCGGAAAGCAATGGCACCTTTCAATAGGGATAAATTAAGAAGAATTTAACAACCAAAAAAAAAATCCATAAAAAGACTATTTTCCAAGGTGTAAAATAACAAAAAGACTAAAAGGAAACAGATGAGGGACAGTGACTGGGGAATAAATACCCTGACATCACTCTCCTTCTGCCCTGTGACCTCCTGACCAGTTGGTCGGGTTGGCAAAGCTCAACCAGAAACAGGAAAACATGGGAACCTGTGGAGGCAGTCTTTACAGGTCAGGCTCCTAGGGCTCAGAGCTGGGTGAAAGGGGAGTAGAACTGGAGGGACACATGAATAATAGCATAATGGTCTTCCCACCAAAACAAGTTCTCTTCCAGAATTCCCTCCTTGGGGAATGTACCCTCATCCATTCAGTCAACCAAACCAAACCTAATATTTTCTTGACACTCCCTCTCCCTTTCCTCCATATTGAACCCATTGTGTATCTTAGTAGGACTTCTCAGAATAATATCTGGCCTCAACTATTTCAAAACACACGACTTCAAATTTACACGTGTGTCTCTTCTATGACACTCATTCCAGATATAATGTTACATGCCTTATAGTATTGTTTTACTGGTACTTTCTTTCCCTGTAATCTATAAACTCCATGTTGACAGAGACTATGATTATTTTTGCTCCAATCTCTTACCACAGGCCTTGGCATTGAGCAGGTTCTGAATAATATTTGCTGAATGAAAACATGTTAGAATTTTCAGGGATATATGGATCACATAGTCATGTTCTATTATCAAGGGAGAAGCCTGGAACCCAGTGGTATTAAGAATGCATCCAATAATTCTAAGGCAATTTTTTGATTGTCTTGCCATAATAACATTCTAAGTGTTAGGTCCTGTCTAAGGATTTTATAAATGTAGCAGGAGGGGCTCTCCATGTTCAAACTCCAACATGAAAACTCTAACTCTTTCTCTATTTTTCTTCAGTTCAATGAAATCCAAGTTTGAGCCCTGCTACCACTAGACTGGTAGAAAATTCAGTCATTTTCAGGGACACCTGCGTGGTTCAGTTGGTTAAGCAGCTGCCTTCGGCTCAGGTCATGATCCCAGGGTCCTGGGATCGAGTCCCACATCGGGCTCCTTGCTCAACAGGGAGCCTGCTTCTCCCTCTGCCTCTGCCTGCCACTCTGCCTGCTTGTGTTCTCTCTCTCTGACAAATAAATAAATAAAATCTCTAAAAAAAAAAAAAAGAAAAGAAAATTCAGTCATTTCCAGTTTCTCCTTTCAAGAATTGTGATAGAATAGGGAAGATTTGTGCAATATTGTAATGATAGAAAGGGCTTCTAGTCTCCAGTTCATCATAACCCTGCTGAAGCCCTCACTGTCTGAGTCCACACTGATTTGTTGAAATTTGGAAGCTCTCTGCTTCCATGCCACCTCTAGGTGAAATTTAGCAATCAGTGCCTGGACTGGAAGCCTCAGAACCGAGGGTCCACCCCCCCACCAAGTGTCCTAAAAAGAGTTCCCCTCACTCCCTGCTGTGTCTTGACACTTGAGGAGGAGGTCTGTGACTTTGTGCTCTTACCCCACTCTGGGTTTTGTCCTCTCCCTTTCTTGTAGGATCAAACTGATCATCTCCCTCCCTCCCTCCCGCTTTCCTTTTCTTCTGGTATTCCTCAAAGAGGATTCCTTAAGTAGAATTTCATCAGTGAGGTCAGGATTTAGCAAAAGAGTAGCTGGAAAGAAAAGTGGCTTAGAGGCAACTTCTGCTATAGTCTCCTTTTCCAAAGCAAAGAAGCACAATAGAGCTGTCTCCTTTGGTGGAATTGGGTATGTGAGAGGGAAAAACAGGAGGAAAACAAAAAAACGCCATATTTCTTAAAAAGCATACTGCCACACTAATATGATTTCATGAAACCTCATGGCAAACTTATGGCTTAATGACTGTAGTCTCTAATTTTCAGAAGAAAAATCGGAAACTAGGAAGCCTTCAATAACTTATTCTTGGGCAACCCAACTGGTAGTTGGCCAAGAAAAGATTTAAGTTCAAAACCTGACCCACCTCAAGCCTGTGCTCTCTCTTCTGGACTCGTAGCTTTGGGGAAATGCAGAGAAAGAGAATGCCAGGATAGTACACAATATTATTGCAACATGGTGGCATGACCCTGGGGTGGAGAATCTAAACTAGAAATTCCCTGGTGTCGAGAAAAGGACTGTAGAAGGTAGCTTACTTCAGGAACAGAAACAAAATATCTGAATTATTGAATGGGGAAATTTAGGAAAGAAGGAGCTCTTGGACTTGCTCCAAAAGGCAAGATGTATTTCACAGCGGTACTTTTGGACTGGGATTTCTTTTTTTTAATGGATTCCAAATGAGAATCCTGTCTTCTTCGTGGGACAATCTCTTGTTTTAATGCCAAAGCTTCACTGTTTGAAAGAGGAAATGTTGTCAAAATATGGTTCCCATTCCATAGTCATCAGAAAACACATGGGAGAAAAAAAAAAAAAGAAAGAAAACACATGGGGGAGATATATAGACTTCCTGAACACACACACACACACACACACACACACACACACACACACACGAATAACTTTCCTAAATAATTTGATGATGACATTTGGAATTGATCTCATACATATTAAACCCTCTGAAAAGTTTATGTCTATGAAGAAAGGCTTTAAATAATTAGGCTCCATTGCCTACAAAGGTCAAATACACCCTCTTGTGGTAAAATGGCATATTTTATTTGCACATGATTTCTAAATGGAACTGCTGAGATGATAGTCTGAAGAATAGTGAGTATTTGAAAAGAAACAATGAAAGTTAGAGTCCATTTTAAAAAAATGTCAGTGATACTCATCTTATGGTCCCCCCCCCAATCTCTAATTTTCAGATGGAAAACTAAGACTCAGAAGACTCACACAACTTGCCCGATGTTACCCAATGTTATTTCTAAGGAATAGAAAACCAAAGTGAAGCAAAGACTTTGAATGTCCTGAATCTCTATTACAACAGATATATCCCTAGGGAAAGTGATCCTTAATAATTATGACCATTAAGGGGTACCTGGGTGGCTCAGTCGGTTAAGCATCTGACTTGATTTCAGCTCAGGTCACGATCTCAGGGTCGTGAGACTGAGGCTCCTGTCAGGCTCCGTGCTCAGTGCAGAGCCTGCTTGCCCCTCTCCCTCTGCTCTTCCCCCATATCTCCCTCTTTCAAATAAATAAATAAAATATTAAAAAAAATAACTATGACCGTTAAGGCTAGAGACCAGATGACATTGCTAAAAGGTTAATGCAGTCATGTAATGAATGAACTGTCATAACCCAAGAAGTGGGCAGTGACCCGGCATGGAAGCACCCCATTTTCATTATTTGGCTTTCCAGCGGATATGTGCTGCCCTTTTGTCAATCATTTATGGAGCCAATCTATCAACATGTTTTGAGTGCTTGATACCTGCTAGCTGTCCTCGGAGCTAGTGATAGAGTGATGACTGAGATAGACAAGACCCCTCACTTCATGAAGCTTATATTCCACATGGTGTATGAGTTTTCTGTCACTGTGCAATAAATTACCACAAACTTAGAGGTTTAAACCCATTTATTTAGAGAGGACACATCTTCAGATCTGAAATCTGGATAGAATCAGCTGGAGTCCCTGATTAAGGACAAAAATCAAGATGTCAGCTATCTGTGTTCTTATCTGGAAGAAGAATCTACTTCCAAGTTCCTTCAGGCCATTGGCGGAATTTAGCCCCACAGGCTCATAGAACTGAGGTCCCCAGTCTCTTGCTGGTTGTCTGACCTCTGTCAGTTTCTGAAAGGCTCTCAGATTTCTTCCCCAAAGGCCCCCTCCATCCTCAATCCAACGATGACACAACAATGACACAAAGCTTGACCCTGCTCAAGCTTTGACTTGTTCTGGTTCCCCTCCTGCCACCAGCTAGAGAACATCCTCTGTTGTTAAAGGGCACATGGGATTAGAGTAGGCCAGCTTGGATAATCTTCCTTTTTCTGAATGACATGACGCAGTCATAGAAATGACATCTCCTCATATTCCCAGCCTTGCCCCAGTCAAAGGGATCAGACAAAAGTGAGGATGATTGAGAGTCATTCTTAGAAATCTGCCTCCCACAGTGGGTAAGAGAGCAAGGAAGACAAGAGAATAATTCTCGGTTATGAAGTCTAAGGAAGGAAATAGCAGAGTTAAATACAATAGGGAGACCCGAATAATGAGGACAAGTAGTCACGAAGCAAACTGCAAGAAGAATGTTCTCGACCAAGGGCAATTTCCAGAAAAACCCTGAGACAGGATAAAATGTGTATTCTAAGAATGGAAAGAAGCCGGCAAGGGAGAGAGTGGTGCAAGATACAGAATCAAAGCCACTTATTTCATTCCAAACAGACTCATGCAATCAGCAGAGGGAAACTTTCGAAGAACTTTATATTCTCAAGACATTTACAATATTGCAAAGAAAAAGAAAAAAAAGAAGAAATAAAAAAGAAAGGGAGGAAGGAAGAAAGAAAGGAAGAGAAAAGAACAGGCAATTGTGAAATAGAAAAAACACACACTCTTGCTCATCATTACATGAAATATTATATATACACATGAATATTAAACATTTCACACACACATAAATGTAGGGTTTTCTATCTTTTCTACCGTCTGGAAGCATGCCAATAAATACAGGCATCATATGGATCTCAGCTGTAAGACCATTTGAGCCTAGTTCCTTGTCTTCGATAGTGGCACTGTAATTACCTTTCCTGTCTATTCTGTATTTGTTCTAGTTTTAGAAATCTTCTTGGGTCCATTTCAGAAATGTATATTTCAATAAGAGATTTTCTGTGTTCTCTAGATTTTAAAATATATTGCCGTATTGTTGTTCATAATAATCTCCAGTATTTCTTTTAATCTCTTCCATATTTGTATCTCCTTTCTTGTTACTATCATGGTCTAATGTTGCTTTTTTGCTTTTTACTTAATCAGAATAAGCAGGGAAATCTCTATTCCATTAATCTTTTCAGATACCAACTTCTGGCTTCATTTCAACTCTCCCTTTGTTTTGTAGTGAATCGGTATAAGCTTCTATCTTTATTAATACCCACCTCCTGCTTTCATTTGGTTTATTTTGTTTTTCTTTTCCTAACTTCTGAAGTTATAGCCTCTGTTCATTTTTGCCTTTTTTTTCAAAATTAAAAATCATATCATATACAAATATATAATTTTCTGTAAACTTTAGTCTGGTTTTTGTAAAGAAATATTTTCTTTGTTATTACACTTGAGAATTGTTTGTATTTAGTTATGATTTCTCATTTGGTTAAGGGATTACTTCTGACAGTATTCTTCAATTTATTTAGAAAAATATTTTTGTCCACTTTTCATTGTTGATTCCTACTTTCATTGGATTATGATGAAAGAATGCGGTCTGGTCACTTTCTACTTTTGGTAAATTATTAAAGTTTTCTTTAGCTCAAGCACCTCATTGAGCTTTTATAAGTATTCCACAGACATAAAAAGAATAACCACATTTTCTCCTCAAAAAGTATCATGCTCTCTATCAGTGTGTATGTGCATGTGTATATACAAAATAACCAAGTTTTGATTGCATATTGCTTTATATATTGTGTGGATCAAATATAATGTATAGCTGCTTACATTTTCCTCTTTGATTCACCAAATTTTTATATTTCCCAATATAATTGCATTTTTTATAAATCTTTTTTTGTATTTTTGGTTCTTTAGACATTGTAATATTTATTTGTTTATTTTAAAGATTTTTTTTATTTATTTGAGAGAGAGTGTGTATGAGCAGGCAAAGGGGCAGAGGGAGAAGGACACGCAGACTCCCCGCTGAGTGGAGAGCCAGACATGGGGCTCAATCCCAGGATGCTGGGATCATGACCTGAGCTGAAGGCAGACTTTAACCAACTGAGCCACCCAGGTGCCCCTACATGTTGTAATATTTAATAAATGGTGCTGACATGATTTATTCTCCATCTAGACAAAAATAAAGCCAAACTCATTCCATATGCAGTAATTTATTGCACACAAATTAAATATTTAAGTGTAAAAATAAAAATCACTAGAAGAAAAGTCAGGAGAACATAGCTCTAGAGGTCTTGCCAAGGATTGTTTTTTGTTTTTTGGTTTTTTTTTAATTTTATTTTTATTCTTTGACCAAGGGGTACAGGTCTGTGAATCATCAGGCTTACACCTTTCACAGCACTCACCAAAGCACAAACCCTCCCCAATGTCCATAACCCATCCACCCTATCCCTAGCCTCCCACCCCCCAGTAACCCTCAGTTTGTTTTGTGAGATTAGGAGTCTCTTATGGTTTGTCTCCTTCCCCATCCCATCTTGTTTCATTATTTTTCCCTCCCTACCCCCCACAACCCCCCACCCTGCCCCTCAAGTTCCTCATATCAGAGAGATCATATGATAATTGTCTTTCTCTGATTGACTTATTTCGCTCAGCATAATACCCTCCAGTTCCATCCATGTCGTTGCAAATGGCAAGATTTCGTTTCTTTTGATAGCTGCATAGTATTCCATTGTATATATATACCACATCTTCTTTATCCATTCATCTGTTGATGGACATCTAGGTTCTTTCCATAGTTTGGCTATTGTGGACATTGCTGCTATAAACATTCGGGTGCACGTGCCCCTGAGGAACACTACCTTTGTGTCTTTAGGATAAATACCCAGTAGTGCGATTGCTGGGTCGTAGGGTAGCTCCATTTTCAACTTTTTGAGGAATCTCCATACTGTTTTCCAGAGTGGCTGCACCAGCTTGCATTCCCACCAACAGTGTAGGAGGGTTCCCCTTTCTCCGCAACCTCTCCAACATCTGTCGTTTCCTGACTTGTTGATTTTAGCCATTCTGACTGGTGTGAGGTGGTATCTCACTGTAGTTTTGATTTGTATTTCTCTGATGCCGAGTGATGTTGAGCACTTTCTCATGTGTCTGTTTTGCCAAGGATTGTTATAGAAATCCAGACTCTGTAAAGAAATTTGGGTGACATAACATTTTTAATGTTCTGTATGACCAAAATGAAAACAAAAAACAAAAAAGCACTATACGTAAAAGTCACAGGCCCATGAAGACAGGTATAAAGGCAGAGGTTTCTGGAAAAATCCCTTTGGGAAATTGGGTCTGTCCTGCATAAACCATATTGCAATATGTCCTTCTCTCTTTAGTCACCGATTTGTTTAAATGAGTTGAAGCCTGTAGGTCTTAAATACAGAATGACCTTGTATGTCTTGATTAGTAAGATTAAGTTTAAATTACATATTCGTGCCATGTTTAAAATTTAAGACAGAGTTTGGCCTTTACCAGAATCCTTTCAGGGAACCAGTAGTTCCAGCCTCTGAAGGCCTATTAGTATCAAAGAATCACATGCCACTTGCAATTAGGAAACCCCACAAAGGTGAGGGTCCCGGGACCCATTCTCAGGAACAGACAAAGTCCTAAACACCAAGTTTCTGCTTATAACCTTTGTATCAGCTGAGAATCGCTAGCAGAAGAAATCGGGGGGGGGGCGCGTCTGGGTGGCTCAGTCGTTAAGAGTCTGCCTTCAGCTCAGGTCATGATCCCAGGGTCCTGGGATCGAGCCCGGCATCGGGCTCCCTGCTCAGCGGGAATCCTGCTTCTCTCTCTCCCACTCCCCCTGCTTGTGTTCTCTCCCTAGCTGTGTTTCTCTCTGTCAAATAAATAAATAAAATCTTAAAAGAAGAAGGAGAAGGAGAAGAAGAAATGAGGGGGGAAATCCATTGCTTGAAATACTACAGACTCAGAACCATGTCTGAGCTCCTCTCCTGTCCGTCAGTATGGTGAGAAGTTGAAGCCCTTTAAGCCTACTGAGCAAGGGATCTTCCCCTTCCTGCCCCACTGGGACCAGGAAGAAGAAATAAGGCACTGAAGCCTACTGTTTGGCACTCAGACTTGTGAGTCTCGTCTCTCTGTGTGAGAGTCACTCACAGGAAAAACAAGATCCGGTTGTGGACGTTAGAACTAGGCTGCACATCTCCAATCAAGCTAACAGAACCAGTAAAACATGTTGACAACTCAAATGACAGACAAAGGGTTAAGGTGCCCAAGATCAAAAAAACACCTACAAATTAAAAAGGAGGAAACAAACAAGTTGATAGAAAAATGTGCAAAGGCTGTAACAAGCAAGTCACAGAAGAGGGAATAAAAATGGTCACTAAATTTATTAAAAGATTCTCAACCTCACAGTCAAGGAAATACAAATAAAGCAACAATCTAATACCGATTTTCCCCTCGAAGTTGGAAAAATTAAATACACCGTAGTATCCAGTGCTAGAGAAACTCTGAACAAATGGGTACTCGTATACATTGTCAACACCACAGTGTAATATCTGTAATATCTTTGCAAAATATTCTGGCAATTACCCACTGAAAGTGAGAATGCATAGGTGTTTGCCCCCACAGTCCCGTTCATATCGCCTTGGGGAATGTGATCTATAAAAACAAAAGCACCTGTGGGATTAGAGGTACAATGTCACTGATGACAGCAGCATCTTCTACAAACATTCTGGAAACAGCCTGTGTGTCAGGAATTAGGGGAACGCTTAAATCAAGCACGATTCGGTTGTGTTGGGGAACAGTATGGAGCTTTAGAAAGAGGGAGCCAGATCTTTACCTACTGGCCCATGTGGTTCTCCAAAAACAGTTCTCTGAGAATATTAATTACAGAGAAGAGAAACTACTAAATCAAACACAAAAGAAAAAGAGAAAAGAAATATAAAATGTTAAGAAGAAAGGAGTTATAACCATAGGTAGGAAGAATAATAAATTTTTGAGACTAAATTATGAGAATTATATGTATAACTTATACATATAAATTAAACATATTATATAATATATATTATAAATATATATTTATACATATAAATATATATACAGTATATACAACAGTATATACACATATGCACCCTTTGAAAAGCTTATTTTTACAAAAGTATACACTATACAGATTCACTCCTTTCCATGGCCGAAAACCTGAAGAGAGAAATATATTTGCAAGTATCTTTTAAAAAGTTATCCAACATGACCCTCAAAATGCACTGGATCAGATGGAATAGTGGCAGAATTTTAACAAACTTTGAAAAACAGCTCCATAGATTACGACATACATTGATGTGGAGCAGAGGAAAGAAATCCCATTTGGGGAAGCTAGCATGACTCTGACACAAAAATCTAGCAAAAAGCGCAAATGTAAAAACTACATACTCTGCCTAGACACCAGTAAGGCAAAATTATAAAAGACTTACAGCTACCAAATTTGGGTTAAGTAATATAAAATCCAAATATGCATACATGTACCATAACTTTGCAAGTGAAGGTAATTCTGTGCTTGTTGTAATTCTTAAATAATTTCATAATGTTAATGCATGACCTGTTAAAATCAAGAGGTTTATTGTTTGTTTGTTTTCTGTTCTTAATTGTGGGGAAGAAGGGAAAAGACAGGCATCTTTACCAAAATTCTGAAGCTCATCAGATGAATAAACATGTAGGGAAAATATACAAGAAAAAAAATTTTTTTTGAGAGAGAGAGCACACTTGAGCCAAGGGGTAGTGGCAGAGGGAGAAAGAGAACCCAAGCAGACTCCAGGGTCAGGTTGGAGTCCCACACCGGGCTTGATCCCACAACCCTGAGACTCTGACCTGAGTTGAAATCAAGTGTCTGATGCCCAACTGACTGAGCCACCCAGGCGCCCCTATAAGGAAACTTTTTTAAATGAATAATAGTGAAGGTGACTTATATCATCAGAAAAAAAAAAACTACTTTTAAAATAATTATGACCAGGGCGCCCAGTTGGCTCAGTCGGTTTAAGTATCTGCCTTTGGGTCAGGTCATGATCTCAGGGTCTTGGAATCAAGACCCAGATTTATAAAATGAACTCAAAAGAGCGAGAAAACCAGGACAGAGCTGGTACCAGACAAGAAACTGGAGGGATAATCACAGACCTACTATGGGGGAAGTAAAGGATCCAGTTTCAGAGGATTTCACAGCTCAGATCAACATAACCTTAAGGAAGAGATAATGCCTACGAATATTTGAATGATTCCAAAAAAGGAGAGCAAACGCCCCTCTGTGAATTGTATGGAGATGGGCTACTCCTTAAGAGCGGTCAGATGGACCTCGGTCTCCATCACAGATTGGGAGGCTCCCTGTGCCCTGCAGGGCTCCCCACTGCTCAGTCTGGGCTCCCGGAGTCCTGCTTTTGGAAAACAAAAGGCTGGAAGACACCTGGGGGTTACTTAAGGCTTCAAAAGACCTTCCAGTCCTTGGAGGAAAGTAAAGGCCATGGACCAAAAGTGAAATGCAAATCATCTTGCCTATCATGCTAAATTATGTATGCATAAATTTCAAAAGAATTTTTCAACAAATATTTTGGGAAGTAATCTCTAGTTTCTTGAGATTTTATTCTCCTTCATAGTCTTCCATACTGTTTGAAGCTCTGAACAATAAACATGTTTTTTATAATAATAATAATAAAAAAAAGCTAGTTTCATGCTCCACCCCCCAAAAAATCTATGGGAATTTATAGATCAATCAGGGGGGTCATTGACATCTTTACAATATTAAATCTTTCTGTGTAGGATGACAGGCGAGAATTAACTCCACGTATTTGACATCCTGCTTAGGATATCTTAGGTTTTTCTTCATGTCCTCATAGGTGTTTCATGGCTTTTGTTAATTAGATCTTTTTTCCATCTTAACCTCCGGCTAGCTGTTGCTGGCATGCAGTAAGGAGATTGAATTCAATATATTTCTGTGGGCTAGCTGTCAGGAAGAAAGCTAACATCCTGGTTTTGTGATTAACATTGGTGCAGGGATGCCTGGGTGGCTCAGTCGGTTAAGCATCTGCCTTCGGCTCAGGTCATGATCTCAGGGTCCTGGGATCGAGTCCCCCATGGGCCTCTTGCTCCGTGGGGAGCCTGCTTCTCCCTCTGCCTCTGGCTCTCCCTGCTTATGCTCTCTCTCTAACAAATAAAGAAATAAAGTCATTAAAAAAAATCGGTGCAGATGCCTTTGCTATCTTGCCCTGAAGAATGGTGTTTGTGGCTTATTTCAAAAATATGCTCCTTATTTTGGTTGGGAAGTATCCTGTGGTTGTCAGTTTACCAAGATTTTCTGTTATCCTTGTTAGGAATCTTTCAATAATATTTTAGCAGATGTGAAGATTTTTTGTGGCCTTTTCCTCCAAAGTACTAAAATGGTCATTACTTTTAATCAAATTCTTTAAAAAAAAAAAAAGATTGATTGATTCTAGAGAAAGAGAGTGTGCCCATGGGGGTGTGTACAGAGGAGAAAGATTCTCAAGCAGTCTCTATGCTGAACCTGGAGCCCAATGCCAGGCTCACGCCAGGCTCAACCTCACAACCTGAGATCACAACCGGAGCTGAAACCAAGAGTTGGATGCTTAACCGTCTGCATTACCCAGGTGCCCTATTAGTCTCTTTCTAAGACTGAACCATCCTTGGGTTTCTGGGGGAAGAAAACCCTACCTCTTGAAGGTGTATTATTCTTTTATCGTACTGATTCTATTGTTAATATTTTTCTTAGGATTTTGCTTTCATACTTACTTATTAATGACATTTCTGTGTAGCTTTCTGTTTTAATATGCTACATTTGTCCATCTCTCTTAGCTAAGCTCTGCTAACTTCATAGCATGAAATGGAAAGCTTCTCACTCTTTTCTAGGCTTGTAAGTGCTTACTGGGTCTAGAAACTGTTTCTAAAGGGGCTGCTAGACCTTGTGTCCCAGTCTTGTCCAAACATTTTAAATGAATATCGTAGATTATTTTTATAATCTGCTAGAATGAATACTTGATTATACAAACTATGTTGAAGAATGCCTGGACAAGATGAAATAGAATGACAAATTCAATGAAAACTGAGTTTGAGAAAGCATTGGTATGGGATACTCCCACATTACTATAAATACATCACTGAAATGAGCCGGAAAGAAGTATAACAAAAGGTTAACAGAAGTTATTTCTGAGTGACAGAATGACCGGTGATATTTATTTTCTCCTCTGAGCTTTCCTGTATTACTCTACTCTTTCCACCATTGGCATGTAACATGTTTGCAATTAGAAATAAATTAATGATTTGTTAAAGATGCTGATGTCTTGAGAGTAAGAACTGAAGCCCACCAACATCCGTGATACTTACAAATACTCGTGTGCAGAGCGGCACGTTCATGAGGACATTGACTTGTGTTCCGTCTCAGAAACCACCCTCCATGGTTTGCCTAGAGAGGTTCAACCATGCCTTTGGTCTCAACCATTAATGGTATCTGACGGGGAATTTAAAGTGGAGGGGAGCGAGGGTTGAAAGTACCGCAAAATCATGGGCAGTTGTGGGACAAGAAGTATCTGCTTGAGCCCAGGGATGGCCGTTACCACCCAGGCAGGTGTTCCAATACCACTGACTCATTTTGCAGACATTTCGAAGGAAAAGCAATTGATAAAGATGCTGCCCCACGATGCTGATCATTATGCTGGCAGTCCCTGCGTGCAAAAGGGAAATAAATTTTTCCAAAGAGACACCAAGAGCAGATTTCCTCATTTTGTGGTTTTCATCTGGCCCAGACATCGTCAGGCCTATCAGCTTTATTTACAATTTACCCCATGAGTCCCTCTAGCTTCTCTCTACACATATCAACTTGTGGTGCTTCCCAGGCTCAACCGAGGACCCCTCCCAGCGGTCCCTGCAGAGACAGTGGCCCGGGGCTCCCGAGATAACGCAGGAGAGAGAAATAGCCCATCAATCTCGTTGAGGTTGTTGCCCTGTGATATCCAAACATCATTAACCCAGTGAAAAATTCAGTCAACCCAGCGGTATGACTTCACAGTGACCCAGAAGTAAACTCATCTTCCCGAGAGCCAGAGCGGGTCGTGTGTGTCTGTCCGTGACCCGCACCCTCCAGCTCAGCCCACCTCTGCCTGCACCTGAACGGAAGTCCTAGAGCGGTGTGATTCCCCGGGGGGTGGGGTGGGGTGCGAGGTTCCCTCGCGCATGCGTGTTCGGATGAGCCCCGGTGATCCTCCCACCACCACCCTGGTTCTGCCATTGCAGAGTGAGTGCTCCGTCCTGATCGTATTTCCTTTTTCCTCTTTACTTTTCCCTTTTCTTTCTCTTTTACTTTTTTCTTCCCTCCCCTCCCCTCGTCTTTTCTTTTCCCTTCTTTTTTCTCTTTTCTTTTCATCTCTTCTTTTTTCATTTTTCTTTTCTTCAAAAGGGGTGTCTACGAATGTTTATAGCAGCAATGTCCACAATAGCCAAACTATGGAAAAAACCTAGATGTCCATCAACAGATGAATGGATAAAGAAGATGTGGTATATATATACAATGGAATACTATGCAGCCATCAAAAGAAACGAAATCTTGCCATTTGCAACGATGTGGATGAAACTAGAGGGTATTATGCTGAGCAAAATAAGTCCATCAGAGAAAGACAATGATCATATGATCTCTCTGATATGAGGAACTTGAGAGTCAGGGTGGGGGGTCGTGGGGGGTGGGGAGTGAAAAATAATGAAACGAGATGGGATGGGGAAGGAGACAAAACATAAGAGACTCCTAATCTCACGAAACAAACTGAGGGTTACTGGGGGGTGGGAGGGTAGGGATAGGGTGGATGGGTTATGGACATTGGGGAGGGTTTGTGCTTTGGTGAGTGCTGTGAAAGATGTAAGCCTGATGATTTACAGACCCGTACCCCTGGGGCAAAGAATAAAAAAAAAAATCATTAACAAAAGGGGTGTCTAGCAAATACTTAGACTGTGAGCTGAATTCTAACCCAGATATTTGATCCTTGGGTACCTACCTCCTCTCCAGCAGTTTGTACGACTACCCAGGGGTCAACTTGCTTTCCCCCATAGACGGCCAGCTCTTGAAAGATGGACAGTAGCAACAATGGGTATCATTCAGTGTTTTCTCTGGCACCAATCCCTGTGCCAAGCACTTCGTATTTATTACATTTATAACGATATGTATATGATTTGTAATATTTACATAAATACACATGCTTTAATATATCATTATACATATGTTATACTTAATATGTATATCATTTCTTACAAAAATCCACAGGTAGATGCCATTATTTTCCCCATTGTACAGACGCATAAACTGAGATTTAAAGAAATTCATTTGCTTGCCGTCACTGGCCAGTGGGTGGTAAGCAATGCAGGATGGAGCTCTTGCGCTGACTGCAACTCGATGCTCGCAGGAGCTAAAACTCAAGACGTCCTCATCTTGAGACCTAGCAGCCTGTCTGAGACATAGAAGATTTTTAAGGTATATTTATTGAACACGCACGTGACACATTTCACAGCAAAGCAAGACAAAGACCACCCAGATGAGGACGCAGAAAAGCTTTGGGAAACTTCGGTTCCACTGTTGCCTGGGACTTGCCTGAGGCCCCTCTTTCTGACGGTTCTCTCGCAGCTTCTAGAACATTAGCCGAGCTTTAACCGTGCTGCATAATTGTGCACTTACATACGTGTTTGTTCACGGGCCCAATGAATGGTCGGTGTCCCCCGCTTGATTGTACCGTCCAGGAGGACACTCCTAGTGCCTGGCACCGCTCTCATTCAACTAAAAAAAAAGTGACTGAGTGAATGAATGAATGAATGAATGAATGAAATGCATCAACTTTCCTCCAAATGCAGTTCCTTCTCTATATTTTTAAAATTAATAAAGCCAGAAGTTCTCCTCATCATTCCGATTCCATGCACGCAGCCACCCACACTACAGCATCAGTGTTTTTCGCCCAATGCACTGCACGGGCTGTGTGGCTGGTCGCCCCAGCTGAGAAATTAACTCTGACCCTCCCCAGGGCCTCGCCTTCTGGAGGTCTGGCTTGATTTGACTTTAAAAAAATAAAGAAACGTGACACTTATTTATCCTCAAGTATCCTAAAGCAATAATCTTTACCGATTTTCTTTTCCTTCCCTTACCGCCGTAGTATTGGTTCCGACCCTCGCCTCACGTTAAGGCTGTGTAAATAATCTCCTTACCATAAATCAGAGGATTTCCAATGGAGGGGAATTTGAAACCCGATGGATACCACGCTCCCTCTCCCTGCTTCATCCGAGAAGACACCGAGGCCCAGAGCTGTAAGGTGACTGAGGTGAGGCCCGAGCCACCAGTAGCACCCAGGGCTCCAGCCTCCCTCTGTCCCCTCTGTTGGGACCTCCCCACCGCTGCCTTCAGCCCCATCCCTTCTTGGGACGTTTTATAGTCTGTCTCTTTTCTGTGTTAATAAACAGAACTAGGCTCGTTCAAGACTGTAGGAAATTGCACGTTTTTAAAACATCAGCTAGACTGTGAGCTGTGCATTTCCTAAAAATCTGTTTCCACTCAGTCCCAGCCCAGCCAGGGCAGGCGGGCGGTTTGCATTTGGTGGCCACTCCCACCACCCAGTGGACACAGCCTGGTACTGCATGCCGAGGGGCGGGGGGCGGAAACCTGCTCCCAGCAAACATCTGGCTACAATTTGCTGAAGGATATTTTCGCAAATGAATTTTGACCCACGTTCTTTTCTGTGTCTGTGAGTCCAGCATATCAGCTTGACTTGAGCAGTACTGCCACTGGGATATGAGGGAATTTCAGAGGAAACAGGAGAAATCCTGCTAAAGTTCATGACTACTCACTTGCCCTAAAAATGTGGGGCAGGGGGAGGGTCTTTAGAAAAGGCAAACGAGAACCATCCTAAGAACTTGCTCATTCCTTTTTTTTTTAAGATATTTATTTATTTATTTATTATTTATTTATTTGGTGGGGGGCAGAGGGAGAGGGGGAGAACCGCAAGGAGACTCTTTACTGAGTGCAGAGCCCCAGGAGGGGCTGGATCTCAGGACCCTGAGATCATAATGGGAGCCCAAACCAAAAGTCCATGGCCTAACCCACTGAACCACTCTAGTGCTCCAAGAACTTGCTCATTCTTAACTAATGCTATTTAGAATCTACTTTGGAATGATCTATCTCCCCACCTATCTCTATGCTCCACATTTGGGACATCTCCCCAGACGCCATGATCCTCATGCTGGTTTCACCATTTCCCAGTCAAGATTTTCTTTTTTTTTTTTTAATTATTATTATTTGCCCCAGGGGTACAGGTCTGTGAATCATCAGGCTTAAATCTTTCACAGCATTCACCAAAGCACAAACCCTCCCCAATGTCCATAACCCATCCACCCTATCCCTACCCTCCCACCCCCCAGTAACCCTCAGTTTGTTTTGTGAGATTAGGAGTCTCTTATGGTTTGTCTCCTTCCCCATCCCATCTTGTTTCATTATTTTTCCCTCCCTACCCCCCACGACCCCCCACCCTGCCCCTCAAGTTCCTCATATCAGAGAGATCATATGATAATTGTCTTTCTCTGATTGACTTATTTCGCTCAGCATAATACCCTCCAGTTCCATCCACGTCATTGCAAACGGCAAGATTTCATTTCTTTTGATAGCCGCATAGTATTCTATTGTATATATACACCACATCTTCTTTATCCATTCATCTGTTGATGGACAGCTAGGTTCTTTCCATAGTTTGGCTATCGTGGACATCGTCAAGATTTTCATAATACAACCAGCATTCCTGATTCTTGGTTGGATTAACAGAGCAAAAAGACTTGAAAAAGTCCCTCACTGACTCTTAGAATCTCAGAGGTACACAGTGACATACACAGGTTAACATGATGGTCTACAAGGGCTCTGGCTCCTCCTAGATAACCAGGAAATTTAACTTGTAGATATTATGAAAATACACTATAAATAAATGCCCTCAGTGTCTTTTCAAGTTGGGAGCTAATAATTATGAAAAATGAACAGCAGACAAGAAGCATAATAACTGTGACAAGATTTAAAAGTCTTCTCAAAATTGTACAAGTTAGTCTATAATTATGGATACACACAATTTTTTTCGTGCTAATAGGAAATGGCCTTTTGTTCACATAAATGGCTACAGTAATTCATCAGTGAGGATGCTTTCTGACAAGAGTCTTAAAAGTGGTTATTTCCAGGGGCGCCTGGGTGGCTCAGTGGGTTAAAGCCGCTGCCTTCGGCTCAGGTCATGATCCCAGGGTCCTGGGATCGAGGCCCACATCGGGCTCTCTGCTCAGCAGGGAGCCTGCTTCCTCCTCTCTCCTCTCTCTCTGCCTGCCTCTCTGCCTACTTGTAATCTCTCTCTCTGTGTCAAATGAATAAATAAAATCTTAAAAAAAAAAAAGTGGTTATTTCCAATAACTTAAATAGGGTTAAAATGTGTTATTTCCAATAAGAAGAAGTCCAGAGGCAGGATTATTTTTAAAGTTGGCTCACCATTCTCATCAAAGATTGTGAGATCACAGAAACTCCAGTTCCTGGCCCAGAACCCCTAACAACCCTGTTGTTTCCTGAGTGATAGAGTCCCAGGGGCATCTTTTGTTCTGACATTTGGTCTTGGACCTGGGTCCTGACACAGAGTTCCTCAATATTTGGAATTTCCTGGGTGATAGGAGCATCTTTTGTACTAACAAGGTGACTCTTGCTGGGCTCCTGGATAGGTCTGGTCACCAGAAAGACCAAACCATGAATAGAAGCTTGGAATTTTCAGCCCCACGCCCACATTCTCTGGCGAGGGGCGAGGGGTCGACAATGGAGTTAATACTTGATCATGCCTACATGAGGAAGCCTCCTAACATCTCAAAAGTACGAAGTATAAGGGACTTCCAGGTTAGTGAACACATCCATGTACCAGGAAGATGTCTTACCCCAACCCCACAGGGACTGGAACTGAAGACAGCTGGGTCTGTCTTTGGTCTTCTGGTCCAGCAGCCAGAGCTCTTTCCCCTGGAATCTTGGAGATGGGGGTGTACCTGTGTGTTTGATGCCCCCTCAATCACAGATATCAGACAGTGAGAAAACCAGGTGCTTAAGGATGGTGGTGGGGCAGGGGTGGAAGGATTTTAAGATCAGTAAATAAAAAGGCCCTTGACCCAAAACAGATCTTCCTTCAACTTACAGTCTGCTGATGTGTTCAGATGGACTGATAGTTTTTCATTACTACTTTTCATTACTTAAATAAATTTCATTTCATTAATTAAAGATGCCCAAGTCTGAGCAAGATGCTGCATGAGATGGCTTTCCAGAGCAGCTGGAGCCTGGGGTACAGGGCTGGCCCAAAGGCCTGAGGCCCGGAGACCTGGCACAAGAAAAAGCCTGGGATTGTGGAGGTGGGTAGTCTGAGGAAGATTGAACTTCAGAAGACAGAAGATGTCAGAGTGAGGTTTCAGGTGCAGAAAGTTAAAATTTTAGCCATCAAATCAACTGTGTCATCAACAGGTAAGGTTCTGCAGAGAAAGGAGTTCAGTTCTGTTCCAGGACCAGGGGCTGAGGTCAGGAACAGACAGGAACTGAGAGGAGGAAGCAGGGATTGGAACATGTAAGTATCATATTTAAACAGGATGCTTGCGGGGGAGGAAGGTGGCTTTTTTCCTCCTACCCTCCTTGGTTCTTAGCTGGGTTTCTGTAACAAAAGAAGGATTAACAAGAGAAAAGCATACACCTTTATTTAATATAATTTTTATGTGACACAAGAGCCTTCCTGAGGAAATGAAGACAGGAAGAAGCAGTTAAGTCTGAGCGTTTTGTATGCTAAGTGTGATGAAAAGTAGAGTCATGGGAAAACGTGATAGGACAAGGGGTCTGAGCTAAGTGTAGTCAACTGGGGGAAACTTAGCAAAGCCTGCTCATTCAGATCCCCCTTGTCTTCCCTCCATCTTCAGAGTTAAGGATGCTCCCTTCCTCTGGGTTTAAGAAGGGCAAAGTCTTTCCTATGCCTGCCATTTCTCAAATTCCTTCAATTTAAAATACTCAGTATGTCAGGATACCATATTTTGGGGTAGAGTATCTTGAACCTTGTCATGCTTACTCATAGCAAAATATCAGGAACAGATGCTAGGAACAATTTAACATTGTCAGATATCATCTTGACTCCACTAAGATTTTTACCTGGGGCAAGTTATTTAACTTCTCTGCACTTCACTTTCTTCTTCTTTAAAATAGGGCTATGGGCATCCACCTTGTGATCATGTGTGCAAATCCTGAGCCCCTCCTCAGTTATACATGGGGCTCTCATCGAATGAAGGCCTTATAGGTATAGGGGTTGTGGGGTTATTGGATGTTGTAGCTGCTGCTTTGAGAAGTGTTGCACTTTCTTAGACCAAGTACCTCTTTGTTGGGCTCTTATCTACAGCTCTGGAACTTTCAGCTATTTTTCCTATGTTCGAAATCTCTCAGCTGATCCTCTGCTAGAGAGAACTCCAGAGAACTTCGCTATAATCTCATGCAATTTCTCCCCACCCAAACACCTGTTGGTGGTCCCCATACCAACCGAACAGTTTCTCTGGTCTTTCTTGAAGAAGAAATGACGTTTTCAAATTTACCTGTACTTGAAAAGGGACAGATCAGACCTCCAGAGAATCCCCAAAGTGGCAGCTTAGCCCCTGTCTCTCTACGTCCCCCACTACCCACAGGACTACAGTTCTCTACTCTGATATCTTCAGCCCTTGAGCTTACTCTGAGCATCTTGTACTACTTTGAACACAGCTTTAGACAGAATCCCCATCTTAAAACAAAGATCTTTATTTTCCCCTCTGAGAGGGCTCCCAAATTTTTTTTTTGATAAATGCATTCTATTTCCTGTGCATATATATAATATGTATTATAGACATAGAGGGCTCCCTAGTTTTTGGATGTATGAGTTATGTAATTAGATCACATAGAATTATGTAATTAACTATATGTCTTCCCACAAGAATAAGAGTTCTTTAAAGGCAAAGGATAGGTTTTTCTCCATCTCTCTGTCATATAACTGAGACTTTAAATAACATTAATTAAATAAACAAATGTGTTACAAGCTTGCTATGGAAATGGATACTTATTATTATTTTTAAAAATTTATAAATTTAAAACATTTCTATCAAGTAAAAAAAAAGCCATCGGTTTTTTTTAGTAAGAAAGCAGAAAAGAATTGATTTATAGTTTTAAAGTTCTTTCTAAACACAAGTTCCAGACCCATAAAGAGGAAGATTGATTAATTTGAACACAAAAAAAAGGTGTTTTAAAAATCTCTGTATTATCATCAGAAGAATAAAATCATAAATGAAATCAAGGACAAACAACCAACTGAACAAAAATAAGGACAATACATAGAAGAGCCAGATGGTTTATTCCCTTTATTTGCAAAGCATTTCTACAAATCAATAGGAAAAGTTGAGGAAGTTAATTGAATTGTGAGCAAGAGGCACAAGCAGCTTATAAAAAAAAGAATAAATACAGGGACCAATGATCATATTTAAAGCATCAGTTTCACTCATAATTGGAGAAATGTAAATTCAGCTATATACAATTTTCACTATCCAGATTGGCATTTTCGAAAATTTGCTAATACCCTATACTGGTTAGATTGTGAATAAAGAAACACTCTTTTACTGAGTCGAGAGAATGTACATTTGTGCAGCCTCTTGGAGGGAAATGTGGCCATATCAATCAGGTTTTAAAATGCACATGACTTTTGATCCAGAATCTTCCTGCTAGAAATGTTGCTTGTGGATATATTTTTTAAATACCTTCAAATGCAAAAAAAATAAAAAATAAAAAAAAAATACAAGATTCTTTTTGCAAGGATTGTTTGCAAAGGCAATGAAAGGCTAAATTTCTTTGCACTGTAGGGGAAGAAAAACTTTCTTTAGTTTCTTTGGCTGGTCTAATAATTAAATTGATATAAAACAGATCAACAGGAGAAAAAACAAACAAATTTCATTGACACAGGAACCCCATAAAAATATGAGCCCAAAAGGGCAGCCAGGTCATTGAAATGTATACAGAATCCTGAGTTAAAGAAACAGAGGAGGGTTCAGGGATACAAAGGGAAGGCAGGTCACTCACAGGGAGGCAGAGGAAATTTGGAAAACAAAATTTGCCCTGTTATACAGATAAGTTTCTTAGGTAAAAAGATACCTCTAATAATAGCTCTTTTCTGGCTGGTACAGGCTCCTTATCCAACATAAATTTGGGCAGTTGAGGGGGAGGAAAGAGATTTTCCTGAATCTGCTGACCTTTGATTTCTTTTGCTCAAACTAATCCTCATGACAAAATGACACGTTTTGGGGCAGTAAATTCTCCTTGTCACCATTTTTGCAGCTTATGCTAAAGAAGCTAACATGTAGGCATGGCTTGTGCTGGAAAACATGGATGCCGGCACATACATCAGTCACAAAAATTAATATGCTGATATTAAAATAATAACTATATAGATGAGAAAGGGACCTTGAATTCTCATCAAAGTGAAAACTCAAAATTTTGAAAATTATGTTCTGACCACCGGCCTTCATGAATTTCAGAGTCTTTCCTGTGGGCACAGATCCCCTACCCTCCCTCCCCACACTCCTGGATGTTCATTTCATAGACTCACTTTTTTTGTTTGTCTGTTTTGGCAATTCCCTCCACGTTGGCAGGTCCCCCCTCCTCTCTCCTTATCATCTTTCCATTTCAGTTAACTGCAATCTTACTCTGTTCTTCCAAGAACAGCCCACTGGCCACCTCTTCTGTGCCACTCCTCAAGCCTTCCTAGCCCCTGACAGAGCATTATTGTGCTCATCTAATTCTGCCTCCCACTATGGTTCACTGGTTGATAGCACTAACCATGACATTCCAGAATTCTCCGTGGTACCCAGCGCAGCTTTGCACATAGTGGATGTGGAATAAATGAGTGATCATCTACTCCTCCCTGAACAGAGGAAAGGAGGAAAAGCAGTACAAATGGGGAGGTTGGTTCAGGCAGTTTGGTGGCAGAAGCACAGCCAGATGGGTAATGTAGCCAGTGGTGATCTAGGCAATCACCCCCCTCTCAGGCGGTCAGGCGGTGGAAGCCCCAGTCGGTAGAGTTGGCCAATTTCTTCTCTGTAGATACTCCTGTTGTGGATAACTTCACATTACCAACAAGAAGTCACCGAACTGAGTTGGGAAGAGATGCACACAAGCTCTTCTGAACCAAGCTGATCCTACACCTCAACATTTTGTTCCCCATATTAAAAGTTGTGTCCGTCATCTGTGTAACGAAACTCATCCTACATACCAGTGAACTTTAACTTTCAGAGCAAACCATGAATTAACTTTACATACACTTATCGTCTTCCGATGTCATTTAAATGTATTTTGCAGATCTTTCCTTCACTCCGTGGACAGAACTGCTCTGAACCTACCCATTCGCAGTGATGTGGCTGGGAGAAAGCCAGACACAGACAGGGCTGGCCGAAACAAAAACTTAATATTCACTCATTTATGATATCATGTAGATATACGCTGAGTTCTACTTTTTCTTTCCTTCCCTAACTCCTGGGTTTGAGGCAGTTGGGAAGTTGGATGGGGACAGGAATGAAGACATCTAGAAGAAACCAATTACATGGAGCGGGCATGAAGGTGATCACTTCTCTGTCATTTTCTGGTCTCTTCTAACATTAATAGAGATCACAGGAGAGAAGGAATGCACAGAAGCTGTTATTATTATTTTTTATATCATATAATATTATATTTGTTATTCTCATTATTATTTTTACTCTAATCTGCTTTCTACTACCTTTCCGAGAAGTAAATATTCTTAGTTCCATTCTTTCTACCTCCAGTGACCATTCTCTTGGACATATTCATGCTTTTAGAATATCATAGCTCACAAAATCCTCAGGGAGTGAAATGGCAGGATGCCTAACTCATTCTGTTTGAGCATTACAGACTCAGAATCAGTATTATAATTTTAAAAATTTGCTGTTTGGGGGGCCCTGTGATCAAGTCATTCTGATAAGAATGACTGTAAAATACACAAAACTTCTATAATAATTTTCCTTGCATGTGATCTCAGCATCCAGACACAATGCTTATGACAGACCCACATTATTTGGTAAACCGATTGGATGCCAAGAGTTTATTGGGAACGTTTCTTCATCTAGCAGCAGCTCTGTCAGTTTGTGAGCATATCCACGCTTGGGCCTTTGAGGAAGAAAATGCAATAAGAAATGAGGTCAGGCTGGGATTTTCCAGCTAAGTCAGCAGCTCTAAATAAAGGCATATGAATCTTTGCCTTTCCGTTGTGTGAAAAATCTGCCAGGGGCTAAACTTTGTTGTTAGATTGGTCTCAACAAGCAAGATGGGGTTAGCTGGGGTAGGAGAGAGGCTGGAAGAAGAAAGGGAAGAAAAACGTGGCTTCCTGTGGTTTGAGGAGGGTCAGTCTTAGGAAGTGAAGACACTGGGAGCAGCGAAACACATGCAAATGAAATGCAGCTTCTCAGGGGGATTTGTCAAGTTACTTCATTAGCGCTAAGGCCAAGGGCAGTCCAGATCTGATGCAAAGTAGACCTGAGGGGTCCCTTTTGTTTGCTTGAGGTCTTCAGGGCAGTGGGAGTAAAGGGGGGAATAGGGGCTGCAATGTCCTTGAAAGGGACCAGAACCCCAAGCCCTTTTGGCCTGAATGCCAGCTTTTGTCGCCTAAGGCCCATTGCTCAGCTCCCCAAGAGTCCGTAGTGAAGCCCTTGATTAAGAGCTCATTAAAAGTTCATTGACATTCATTATGACTGGGGTGATCACTGCAGCCCAGTGAGATGGAGGGAGGATGGAACCGGCCAGAAGCATAAAATCTGGGTATGAATGCCCTTTCTGCCACTTCCTGGCATTGTTTTCTTGGGTAGATTTTGTAATCTCATGGACGCCCCTTTCCTTGCCTCCAAATTATCTCCAATGCAATGTTGTCAAGAGAAAGCATTTTGAAAGCTTTCATCATTTGGTGCATCCTCGCTCTACCATCCACGCCTTTCCTGTCTTCATCTGGAAATGACAGGCCCTTTCAGACCAGCCAAGGACATTTATTTCTTTCAACACAGCACTGTGAAGCTTCCCAAGACAGGAAAGTCCTCTGAGACATATCACCAGGTTATAGGGGAAAACAAGGGCCTCTCGTTTGGCAGATGCCAATGTAATTTCGTGGCCCCAGAAAGGACAAAGTGGAGGTAGCTGAAGGTATCACTAGACTGTTGACCAGATAGTTACCAAAGGACATTCATAGATGGTAAGTCAAAGTCAAATGTGTCCTTTGGCCCAAATTCAAGCTCCTGGCATCAGACGTAAGAACTAAGCATAGTAGCAAATCCCAAAGTGTGTTCCATAGAACATTCATTCTTCCCTATGTTTGATGTCCTATCATGGGAGCAGTGGTAGGGAGTTCTGGGCTGCCTTCCCCCAGTGAACTCAGAAATCTGCAAAGCTACCTTCATGTCCATATGGCTTCACATCAACCTCAGTCAATGCAACTCAACACCCGCATGTTTTAATTTGTTTGGTTTGGTTTCACTTGGACTTAGTTAAAAAACAAAATTCAACTGAGTAAAGCTTGAAAATCTATTGGCTTTATTTAATAATTCATGAATCAGGCAGCATCTGATTGGTTGATAGAAAGGAGCTCCAAGTACCTATACAAAATGAAAGATTCTTACAGGCAGAAGGAAGCAGGAACAAAGAAGTTATACTAGGGGGGGAAAAGGTGGGTTGGTTATTGCAAGGCCACTTTGCTTTAGGGGACAGCAGGGATTTATCAGCCAGATGACCTCACTAGCACTGACCAGGTGACTCCTGATTGACTGGTTTAAGTCTCTACTTCTGGAAGAGAACCAAAACTATAATTAAGTTAAGTCTTGCTTTGGTGATGCAGGATTTACCATAAGCAACTCCATATTGGATGAATTGTCTTATTTTTTGTAGACTTCTTTAGGGTTTGCATTTTCCTAGGTCACATCTTGGGAAGTCAGAAAATGGCCTCTTCTGCTCTGGAAACTTCTCAGCTCCTCCAAAGATTCCATGAGAACTTCCACTCCCTCCATCATCACCTCCAACCTTAAGTAACCTCTCATTTGTCCTATCTTACCTATGGTTTGGTACCTTCCTTGTTCTGGGCAGAAGAAAGATTGTCACTTTCTCTTCAGTTCTTCATTTGCTCTGGTTGATGGTAAGAACTTCATGTCAGATTTCCCCAATCAAAGCCAAGTTTCTGAAAAAATCAAAGCTTTATTCTCTCTTGCAGAGAGTCATGGCTTTTAATTCTGTATCTGGCTATAGATTTATAAAGCTTCTGAGCTCAAAAGCCAATAAGTGGATTCTTTGTTCCCTGTGATTCTTCCCTACCCAGAGGGCAGTATTTATAGAGTCCCACTGACTGTATGGTTGTGATGATAGAAGCAATGTCTGCATAAAGAGGGGTTTGCTGTGAAAGATGTAAGCCTGATGATTCACAGACCTGTATCCCTGGGGCAAAGAATAAAAAAAAAAAAAGTCCAATAGATTAACACTATTCGTTCTTCTCCTTCCAAATGCAGAATGAATAAAAGACATAGGAATCAGATGGAGATTGCTATTAATTAGCTTGATTACTGATTAAAACTGGATTGGACTACATGGCCTAGATGCACAGCCCAATATGATTGTTAATTCCTTTGCTCCTGAATTTAATAATTTGGCCCCTGATCACTGCCCAGCTTGAAGCCCAGAGACCTTCCTGTAATGTTATTCCATGGAGAAGCAGAAGTGGCATACCTTCTGTGGAGAGGCTAATTCCAAAAGTGGTCCAGCATGCCTCCTGTCTTCTTCAACACTAATCAATTAAGTCATTCCTCCTCCCTTGGGAAGGAGAGAATAAGAGGGGAAAGAAAGAGTAGGAATTTTCCTATGAACATGTAGATTCAAAAACAAGGATCCTCAAAAATATATATAGAATTAGAAATACTCCCCATTTAATACCAAAACATTATTTGCCAATAGCATCATAATCAAGATCTGAAATTAATTTGCTAATATTTTACTTCAGTATTTTTGCACTTACATTCTTAGGTTAGATTGTTTTCCACTTGTGTTCTTGGTGCAATTCTTTTTAGGTTGTACTCAAGACATTGTGGTATCACAGTGTGCAATATGACTTCCATTTACCCCTCTAGTGTCACCTCCACCTTTCTCCACCCGCTGTCTGCCCTAGGAAGCTGACTCACATGGACCACACCAATGGACTCCATGGACCTGTGGCTTCCAGCTGGGTTTGGTCAATGAGGAACCCAGAAAGGAAATTGGAGGGCAAAAGGAAAATGATGTGAGGGAATCTATTCTCCTAGCTCCTTCCTTTCAAGGTCAGGGGAAGCTCTCTAGGTCCCGGGAGATCACAACTCCCATCAGGACTCTTAGTAAGTCCTGTTAATCACCTCTCTCATGTCCTCTTCAAGCCAAGGATTGGTAACAAGACTGCATAGCCATCTGGCATTTTTACACCCTTTCCACACCTTTATCGAGCTCGCTTCAAATAATCTGAGTGTGACATCTGNTTTTTTTTTTTAAAGATTTTATTTATTCATTTGACACAGAGAGAGAGATTACAAGTAGGCAGAGAGGCAGGCAGAGAGAGAGGAGAGAGGAGGAAGCAGGCTCCCTGCTGAGCAGAGAGCCCGATGTGGGCCTCGATCCCAGGACCCTGAGATCATGACCTGAGCCGAAGGCAGAGGCTTTAACCCTCTGAGCCACCCAGGCGCCCGATATCTGTNCTTCAAATAATCTGAGTGTGACATCTGTTTTTTTGCTGGAAGCCGACTGACACATGTGGTTAGACTAAGTTAGTAAAATGAACTAGAAAGACTTCTATTTTTATCTATGCTCTGGAACACATTAAATATTGCAAGAATTTTCTAGTCTTTGAAGGTCAAAGAACCAATCTTTAGTGGCCACTTGGCCTGGTGATTTTAAGGGTGGGATAGTTCTTTGACAAATGTTTAAAATTTTTCTCACGGCCATTCCTTTATTTAGGTTTCTTTTTCTTGCATCAAGCTTGGTAACTGATATTTCCTAGAAAATCATACATTTCCTTAAGAATTTTAAATGTATTAGCATGGCGTTTTTTGGAACCCTAGTTTTTTTTTTTATTGTTTTAATCCACTTAGAATCTACAGTCACCTTTCCTGTCACACTTCTAATATTGTATAATTATTTTCCCTTATTGTTTTGGTTAAAGTTATTCCAGTTGTGTGTATGTGTGTGTGTGTGTATTTTCTTTTAAAAGGCTTATTTATTTATTTATTTATTTATTAAAGATTTTATTTATTCATTTGACACAGAGAGAGAGATTACAAGTAGGCAGAGAGGCAGGCAGAGAGAGAGGAGAGAGGAGGAAGCAGGCTCCCTGCTGAGCAGAGAGCCCGATGTNCAGGACCCTGAGATCATGACCTGAGCCGAAGGCAGCGGCTTTAACCCACTGAGCCACACAGGCGCCCAAGGCTTATTTATTTATTAAAAAGAAAACTCATTGCACTCCACTAACTTGTAAGGACCCACCACCAGAGTTTGAAAAATACTAAGGAACTTGTGCATATGCATACCAGTTGGCATAAGAGAAGATATTCAGGGAAGCACTAATAATAATTGGAAAAAGAAACCATAACTAGAAACAAAACTGGCCGCTGACAGAAGAATGGCTGATAAACTGTGACACATCCACACAATGGAATATTTTCAGAATGCCAATGAGTGAGTCTCACCTATTCAAATCCACCTCAATGAAGCCTCAAAACATGTTGTAGAGCAAATTGCAGAAGACTTCTTGCAGTATGATTTCAAGTTCACAATTATGGAGAGATATATACATATTTGATAAACTGTCAAGATTAGCAGGAAAGTAATAATCGAATTCAGGAAAATGGTTATTTGAAGGGCAACTTGGGGAAAAGAGGGAAATCAGAAAAGATTTCAGGGAACTTCAAGAAATTTGGTAATGTTCTACTCCTTCATGAAACATTCATAGCTCTTTGTTTTATTTTTCATCATAACTTCAATATACTACTCATGTACTTTGGGATATTCATCTAGTTCTTTTAAAATGTATAATATAGGGTGCCTGGGTGGCTCAGTGGGTTAAAGCCTCTGCCTTCGGCTCAGGTCATGATCTCAGGGTCCTGGGATCCAGCCCCGCAAGGGGCTCTCTGCTCAGCCGGGAGCCTGCTTCCTCCTCTCTCTCTGCCCGCCTCTTTGCCTACTTGTGATCCCTCTCTGTGTGTCAAATAAATAAATAAAATCTTTAAAAAAATGTATAATATAATTGTTCTATGGATAATTGATGAATAGTGTCTAAAGAAGAGAAAGTTCTACATCTCCTTCACATTTATCTCTTATTTTTTGGCTATCTGATCTCTCTGTTGTATTTTTAAATCTTACCTTATAATTGTGAATTTCTCATTGTACTTTTAAGTATTCTTGGCTTTATATATTTTACTGTGATGTTATTTGGCACATAAATTTTTAGATGTCATATCCTTACTGTGCAGTGATCCCTTATCAATAAAGAAACCAGTCCATGCTCCATTATTGCCTTTGACCTGAATTCACCATCATCTGATATTAATATTCTACCTCTGCTTTATTCTATTTACATTGCCTCATCTTTTATTTAACTTTTATGTGTCATTGTTTCCTTTACAATTTTTTTTCTGGCTCTTATTATGTACATTTTTTACTTTCTCTTTACTGACAAATTTTTTGGATGTTGTGCCAACTTTTACTATTCTACTGGTGGCCACTTCTGGATAAAAATAATTGTAGACTTATTATTTAANTTAATTTTGGGCTCCTGGGTGGCTCAGTGGGTTAAAGCCTCTGCCTTCGGCTCAGGTCATGATCTCAGGGTCCTGGAATGGAGCCCCGCATCAGGCTCTCTGCTCAGAGGGAGCCTGCTTCCTCCTCTCTCTCTGCCTGCCTCTCTGCCTACTTATGATCTCTCTCTCTGTGTCAAATAAATAAATAAAATCTCTAAAAAAAATAAATTTATTTTCCTGTATTTACTAACATTGAAAAAGACTCATTCTGGAGTAAAATAAGATATGCAACATGCTTTTGCTTCTACACTTCCTTCCAGATGCACATATCTCAATTTAGGCTGATTATAAATGATGTTTTACATAATATTCTCCACTGAATGTGATTTTTGTATTATGTACTTTCTCATTAAAGAATTACTTTTGACATTTTTTTTGCAGTCATATTCTTATACCAGTAAGAATTATTTTTCACACTGTATTTTACTGGTCTCATTTCATATGTAATACTGCTTCCCTATTCTTAAATTTCTTATTTCTCCTGAGAGAGAGAGAGAGAATGTGTCAGGGGGTGGGGGGAGAATGCCGGGGCAGAGGGAGAGTGAGAATCACCATCCTGAGATCATGACCTGAGCTGAAATCAAGAGTCAGACGCCCAACTGACTGAGCCACCCAGCTGTCCCATAAATTCCTTATTTTTAGTCAATCTCCCACTGAAAATGTATAGCAACAGTATTTTTGGTGGTCCTGTGACTTCAGATTGGAATTTTTTGGTTCACAAGGATATTTCCCTTTAAGTTTTCTAGATGATTTTCTGTGGTCATCTGACATTCAGTGTTGCAGAGAAGGATAATGATAAACACATTTTTTTTTCATTCATAAGTAACAACATTTTTTCTTTAATTAATACAGATTGGTTTTTATTCAACTTTAAAATTCAGAAGTTTAACAGAATATGTCTAGATAGTGTTTTGTTTTAATAATTCTGTCTGCTATTCAATGAACACTGCCCATCAAAACACCCTAGTCTTTCTTCCTGCATTCCAGCAAATTTCTCTCTAACACTTTTCTATTATTGCTTGCCATTTATTTGCCCTATTCTTTCTCTGTGAGTTTTTTACTTATGTACAAAAAAACTGTGCAGCATAGTAGTTATAAGCTTCAGATCTGGAGTCAGAAAAATCTGGATTGGAATTTGAGATTTGCCAGTTATTAGCCATATGACCTTACACAAGTTTACTCATATATCTAAATCTCAGTCTATGCATCTAAAAATAGGGACAATAATAATACTTATTTAATGGATTATTAGCAGAATTAAACGAGCTAACACGTAGAAAAAGCTTAGCAATAATGCCCAACTCTTTTTAAAATGCTTAATTATTGTTGTGCATCATTGTTTTTCATTTGTTTGTTTTGGCCTTTGTTTTTTTTCCCCCTGAGAAACTTTAAGACTCTTTAGTTTTTTATTTTATACAGCAATATAAAAACTTTAGCTATCTCTCTGATATGAAGAATTTAAGAGGCAGTGCAGGGGGCTGTGAAGGGTAGGGAGAGGAAAAAATGAAACAAGATGGGATCCAGAGGGAGACAAACCATTAGAGACTATTAATCTCAAGAAATAAACTGAGGGGGGTTGCTGGGGGGTGGCGGGGGTAGAGATAGGGTGACTGGGTTATGGACGTTGGGGAGGGTTTGTGCTATGGTGAGTGCTGTGACATGTGTAAGCCTGATGATTCACAGACCCCTGGGGCAAATAATACATTATATGTTAATTTTAAAAAAACCTTTAGCTAACATTTATTGAGAGATAACTAATTGTCAGGCATGCTAGGCATTTTATATATATTTTTGTATTTCATTTCCACCCCAGCCAATGGAATAGGAACCTATTTTTTAATTGAAGAATAGTTGACATACAATATTATTTCAGGTGAATAGCATAGTGATTTGATATTATATACATTAGGAAACAACCGTCAATAAGACCTCAATAAGTCTAATTACCATCTGTCACCATACAAAGTTGTTACAATATTATTGACTATATTCACTATGCTGTACATTATATCCTCAAGACATTTATTTTACACCTGGAATATTGTACCTCTTAATCACCTTAACCTATTTTGTCTGCTCTCCTCTGCCCCACTCCACTCCAGCAACCATCACTTTGTTCTCTGTATCTATGAATCTGTTTCTATTTTGTTTTGTTTCTTAGATTCCACATTTAAGTAAAATCATATGGTATTTGTCTTTCTTTGACTAATTTCACTTAGCATTATGCCCTCTAGGTCCATCTGTATTTATTGCAAATGGCAAGATTTCATTTTGTTAAAGCTGAGTCATATTCCATTATATGTACATACTGCATCATCCTCATCCCTTCATCTACTGATGGATGCTTAAGTTTCTTCCATATATTAACTATTGTAAATAATGCTGCAATGAACATAAGGGTGCATATGTCTTTTTGAATTAGTGTTTTCATTTTCTTCAGATAAATACCAAAAAATGTAATTGCTGGAAGTTCTATTTTTAATTTTTTGAAAAACCTTTATGCTGTTTTCCACAATGCTTGCACCAAATTACTTTCCCATCAACAGTGCACAAGGGTTCCCTTTCTCCACATCTTTGCCAACTACATTGTCATTTTTGATAATAGCCATTTTGACAGGTGTGAGGGGATAATTCATTGGGGTTTTGACTTGTAATTCTCTGACGATTCATGATGTTGAGTATCTTTTCATGTGTTTGTTGGCCATCTGGATGTCTTCCTTGAAAAAAAGTCAATTTGGATCCTCTGCTCATTTTTTAAATCAGATTTTTTTTATATTGAGTTGTCTGAGTTCTTTATATGTTTTGGATACTAACACTTTATTGAATATATCATTTGTGAATATTTTATCCCATTCAGTACATTGTCTTTTTGTTTTCTTGATGATTTCCTTCACTGTGCAAAAGCTTTTGGGTTTGATTTAGTCCTGTTTTGTCTTGTTTTGTTTTGCTTTGCTTTGCTTTTGTTGTCCTTAACTGAGGAGACAGATCTAAAAAAGTATCACGAAGACCAGTGCCAAAGAGCTTACTGCCTATGTTTTCCTATAGGAGTTTTATGGTACATTTAAGTCTTTAATCCATTTTTAGTTTATTTTGTTGTAAGAAAGTGATTGAGTTTTACTCTTTTGGATGTAACTGTCCAGATTCCCAACATCATTTATTGAAGAGATTGCCTTTTTCACATTTTTTTTCTCATAGATTAGTTAAGCATGGGTTTATTTCTGGGCTCTCTATTCTAGAACATGTGTCTGTTTTTGTACCAGTACTACACTGTTTTGATTGTTACAGCTTTGTAGCATAGTTTGAAATATGGGAATGTGATACATTCAGGTTTGTTCTTTCTTTCTCAAGATTGCTTTGACTATTTGGGGTCTTTTGTGGTTCCATACAAATTTGAGGATGATTTGTTCTTGTTTTGTGAAAAATGCCATCGGTATTTTGATAGGGGTTACATTGAATCTGTAGATTGCTTTGGGTAGTATGAACATTTTAACAATATTAATTCTTCCAATCCATGGGCACCGTACATCTTTTAATTTATTTGTATCATTTTTAATTTCTTTCATCAATGTCTTATAATTTCTAGGATACTGGTTTTCCAATTCAGTTAAATTTATTTCTAGGTATTTTATTATTTTTGATGCAATTATAAATGAGATTGTTTACTTAAATTCTCTTTCTGATAGTTCATTATTGGTGTAAAGAAATGCAACAGATTTCTCTATATTGATTTTGTATCCTGTAACTTTACCAAATTCATTTATTAGTTCTAAGAGTTTTTTGGTGCAGACTTCAGGGTTTTCTGTATATCATATCATGTTATCCCCAAATGACAGTTTTACTGGTTCTTTTCCAAACTGGATGGTTTTTATTTCTTTTTCTTGCCCAATTGCTATGACTAGACCTCCCAGTACTATGTTGAATAAAATGGCGAGAGTGGGCATCCTTGTCTTGTTCCTGATCTTAAAGGAGAAGATTTCAGCTTTTCACCATTGAGAATGATGTTAGCTGTGGATTTGTCATATATAGTCTTTAGTATGTTGAGGTATGCCCCCTCTATATCCACTTTGTTGAGAGTATTTAATTTTAAATTTTATTGAGTGCTTTTTCTGCATCTCTGCATTGAGATGATCATAGAATTTTTAACCTTCATTTTGTTAATGTGGTATATCATGTTGATTGATTTGCAAATTGAACCATCCTTGCATCGGGAATAAATCCCACTTAGTCATGATGTGTGATCCTTTTAATGTATTGTTGTATTCAGGTTGTAAATATTTTGTTCAGGATTTTTGCATTTTTGTTCATCAGGGCTATTAGGCTGTAATTGTCTCTCTCTCTCTCTCTCTGTCTCTCTCTGTCTCTCTCTGTCTCTCTCTCTCTCTCTTTTTGTAGTGTCTTTGTTTGGCTTTTGGTTATAGGGGTAATGCTAGTATTGTAGAATGAGTTTAGAAGTATTCCTTCCTCTTCAGTTTTTTGGAATAGTTTGAAAAGAATTAGGATTAGCTCTTCTTTGAATATTTGGTAGAATTCAAATGTGAAGTCATCTGGTCCTGAACTTGTGTTTATTGTAATTTTTAAAATTATCATTACTGATCTAATTTCATTACTAGTAAGTGGTCTGTTCAGATTTTCTCTTACTTTCTGATTCAGTCTTGGACGACTGTATGTTTCTGTGCATTTATCCATTTCTTATAATTGTCCCAATTTGTTAGTGTATAATTTTTCACACAAGTCTTAGAACCCTTTGAATTACTGTGGTGTCAGTTGTAACTTCTCCTTCGTTTCTGATTTTATTTGGTACTCTATCTTGTTTTGGGGGGTGTTTTGTTTGTTTTTGATAAATCTGGCTAAAGGTTTATTAATTTCGTTTATCTTCTCAAAGAACCAGCTCTTAGTTTTATCAAACTTTTCCATCGATATTTTTTAGTATCTATTTCATTTATTCCTGCTTTAACCTTTATTATTTCCTTCCTTCTGCTAATTGGGCTTTTTCGTCATTGTTCTTTTTTTTTTTTTTCTATTTTCCTTGGGGGTAAGGTTACATTGTTTATTTGAGATTTTTCTTGTTTCTTGAGGTGGCCTGTATCACTATAAACTTCCCTCTTAAAACCATTTTTGCTACATAGATTTTGAAGTGTTGGGTTTTCATTTTTATTTGTCTCATGGCAATTTTTTAATTTTTTTCTGACTTCTTTTCATTGACCTATTAGTTGTTTTGTAGCATGTCATTTAGTGTCCATGTGTTTGTGGGTTTTTTTTCTAGTATTCTTCTTGCAATTAATTTCTAGTTTCATAGCATTGTGGTCCAACAAGATGTTTGATATGATTTCGATCTTCTTAAATTTAATGGGACTTTTTTGTAGCCTAACAAGATCTATCTCAGAGAATGTTCCATGTGCTCTTGAGAAAAATGTGTCTTCTTCTGTTTTTGGAAGGAATGTTTTGTATATGTCTATTAAGTCCATCTGTTCTAATGTGTTATTTCCTTATTAATTTTCTGTCTGGATGGTCTACTCATTGATATAAGAGGGGGGTTAAAGTCTCCTATTATTATTATATCACTTTTGGTTTCCTTTTTATCTGCTAATATTTGCTTTATATATTTAGGTGATCCTATGTTGGGTGTATAAATATTTACAAATGGAATATCTTCTTGTTGGATTGATCTCTTTATCATTATCAATACTCTTATTTATCCCTTGTTACAAACTTTATTTTGAAGTTTATTTTGTCTGGTATAATTATTGCTACTCCAGCTTACTTACCACTTCCCCTTTACACAGGATATCTTTATCCATTCCTTCTTTTTTGGTCTGTGTGTGTCTTTAGGCCCGAAGCAAGTCTCTTGTATGCAGCATATAGATGGTTCTTGTTATTTTATTCATTCAGCTACCTTATGTCTTTTGATTGGAACATTGAGTTCACTTACATTTAAGGTAATTATTGATTAGTATGTCTCTGCTGCTATTTGGTTCATTGTTTCTGGTTGTTTTTGTTGTTCTTATCTGTTTCTTTCTTCTTTTCTTCCCTTGTAATTTGATGATTTTCTTTAGTGTTATCTTTGGATTCCTTTCTCTTCATTTTTGGGGGTTATCTATTAGACGTTTTTGGTTTGTGGTTTCCATGAGGATTATATATAATAACTATGTATATAGCAATATATTTTAAATTGGTGGTCACTTAAATTTGACCACATTCTAAAAGCGCTAGTCCCCCTCCTGTGTTTTCTGTTTTTGATGCCATATTTTACATCTTTTTATTTTGTGTGCTCCTTAACTAATTATTTTAGACAGAGCTGATTTTACTTCTTTTGTCTTTTAACTTTCATACTAACTTTATAAGTGGTTGTTCCACTAACTTTATTGTATGTTTGCCTTAATCAGTGAGATATTTTTTCATTTGCATATTGTCTTATTTCTAATGTCTTATTTCTAATTGTCTTATTTCTAATGACCCTTTTTTCCTACTCAAAGAAGTCTCTTTAATGCTTCTTTTAAAGCCCATTTAGTGGTGATGAATTCCACTAGCTTTTGCTTCTCGATGAAATTCTGTCTTCTTTTCAATTCTGAAAGATAACCTTGCTGGGTAGAATATCCTTGGTTATAAATTTGTTGTTTTCAGCACTTGGAATATATTACCCCACTCCCTCCTGGACTGCAAACATTCTGATGAAAAATTACCTGATATATTTTTTTATTTCAAAAAATCATTGAATTTTTATTATATCTATGGCTTCACTTAGAGATATATAATGTGCATCTGAGATTTTATGAATATATTATAGATTTAATTTTTCTCTTTTAATAAACACAGAGATGTCATGAGAAGAAGATACTTCATAATTTTATGGACATAAGAAAGAAGTAACTTATTACAAAGAAATAGAGGAAGCTCTCTTCCATCAGCTTCATAGTATAGGGGCTTTTAATCTTTGTCTCTTGTGATAGGCTTACCAGAATGATGACTCAATAGTCTTATGAGGGTCCCCTTATATATAACTAATTGATTTACTCTTTCTGCTTTTAAGGTTCTCTCTTTATCTTTAATTTTTGATAGTTTAATTTTAATGTGTTTTGGTGTAGATCACTTTGGGTTCATCTTGTTGAAGACTCCCTGTGCCTCCTGGAACTGGATGTCTGCTTCTTCCTCCAGATCAGGGAATTTTTTAGCTATTAAATGATTTTTTTTCTTTTATATTTAGTTTGGGTGATTTCCACTGCCCTATCTTCCAGATCCTTGATCTGTTCTTCTGCATCATCTAATTGGCTTTTGATTCCCCCTAATGCACTATTCGTTTTTGTTACTATGTTCTTCAGCTCAAGTTGGTACTTTCTTATATCTTCTATCTCTATGGTAAAATTCTTACATGTTCTCCATTTTTCTCCCAAGTTTGGTAAGCATCACTGTGACCATGACTTTGAACTCTTTATTGGGTAGATTGCTTATCCCCATTTAGTTTAGTTCTTTTTCTGAAGTTTTGTTTTGTTCTTTCATTTGAAACATATTTCTCTGTCTCCTCATTTTGCCTACCTCGGTTTGTTTACACATACTATGTAGTTCAAATATCTCTCAGTCTTAAAGGAATGGCCTTAGGTAGGAGATGTCCTTTGGAACCCAGAAACACAACCCCCCTTCCCCACCAGAGCTGGGTGCTTCACAAGTGTCCCCTATGTGGACACATGCGCCCTATCATTGTGATGAAGCCATAACTGCTATTGGCATGTGATTGGTAAGGTTATTGTCCTATTGACTGCAAGGCCTGGCAGAGGCACAGGATTGTGTTAGGCTCTAGGTAAGGTATGACCCCCCTGGCATTAGAAGTCTAGAGGGAAGATTCCAAAATGGTGCCCATCAGCACCGGGATTCCTTCTGAATGTGGAACACTGTGACTTGGGTATGGCTTTTTTCCTTAGTGAGACTATGTCTCTGCCTCTTCTACTCATCTTGGTACTGTCCCTTGTTATGAAAGCTCCATTCATCCAGTTTCTTGGTTCCCTTCAGAGGTAATTTTCCCATATGTAGTTGTAGATTGTTGTGTCCATGGGTGGAGGTGAGCTCAGGATCTCCTTACCCTGCCATGTTGAACCCTCACTGGTCATCATTATTATTATGTTCTCTGGGTTATGTTACTCTTGCCTAACTCATTTCATTCTTATGCAATTGTTCCATGAGGCACAATAATTTTTTCTACTTGGCCACTCAGAAATTGTGTGCTTACTTCCTCGTGTTTGGGCACATCTCTATCCTTTTAGTCTGCGTTCCCCCTTGAAGTCAGAAATTCACTTACCTAAACTGCCTGAGGCTAGGACACAGACATGTGATCCACCAATACAATACCACCAAAAATACTTATTCACAAGAGACTTTGGGATTTCATAATGCAAAGGAATCATTCGTTCAAAAGCTATTTCTAGTGCAGGTTGTGGATACAACATTTAACTTTCAGAAGCTACATTTGTTCTAGAGGTTATACCCAATGTCCAGTTTTATGTTACACATTGAGGTCTCTATGCTCAGCAGGGATAGTAACAGTATCTCCATGAACACTGTTCTCATGTGGTTTAAACTAGTAGTTATTACTGACTCAATACTCTTGTTCTCTGGCCCTCTTGAAGAATGAGTGAAGTAGTTGGATTTTATGAGCTGCATTGTGTGTCTCCCAAACTTCATATTGTTGAAGCCTTAATCCCCAGGGCCCCAGAATGTGACTTCATTTAGAGATAAGGCCTTCAAAGAGGTGACTAAGTTAAAATGAGGTCATCAGAGAGGACCTTAATCCAATCTGACTGGTTTCCTTATAAGAAGAAGAGATTAGGACAAAAACACACTCAGAGAGAAGACCATGTAAAGACATGGCAAGGAAATGGCCATTTGCAAGTCAAGGAAAGAGGTCTTTCCTAGAGGAAACCAATCCTGCCAACACCTTGGTCTTGGACTTTCCAAAAATGTGAGAAAATAAATTTCTGTTGTTTAATCCACCCAGGATATATAACAGTTTCTTACAGTAGCCTTAGAAAACTAATACACTGATATTGGTCAATATACTTATTTCCTACTTGAATTTACTAAAATTGACTTCATTGTTTGAAGCTAAGGACATCAAGTCTGTATTATATAATTAGAAAAATGGTTTCCACTCGTAACATGACCGAGTAAGTTCTTACTGAACCAATCCTCTTGCAGGTTACAAGTATAAACTCTAAACAAATTAAACAAACAAAAATTAAAAATTAAAAACAACAACTCTAACTAAAGACACTGGAAAGCAACCAAAAGCAGGCATATTCTGGAAGAGATTTGGCACTTGACAGATGGGAACAGCACTGAATGTTTCCCATTTTTACAATTTCTAGCCTGAAGTCAGGTCCCAGTCTTTGCCATGTGGGGATGGCTAAAACTTTAATAGAAATCTGCTGAGTTTTGGCTGAAAGAACTGAAAGAAAATGTTTGAGGAAAACCCAAGCACTGGAAAGTGAGGAAGGAAACTTAGAAAGGACAGAGCCAGAGGAGGGAGCCCTAAGTTCTGTGTATATACTTGGATCACATTTCTGGATAATTACCAAACCACACATGTATGGGACAGGCTCCAAATAGCTTAGCTAAGGATAAAATAACAACCGAAATTTGAGCTGCTGCCCAAGAGACATAATTTGCAGTTTTAGTCCTACCAAATTAATTGCCTGCTAAAATAAACGGAAAGCAATCCTTTTCAGAGGAGTAGTTTAAAAATCCAGAGTCTATATAATACAACATCTATAATATCCAAGATACATTTCAAAATAATTTTACATATGAATACAAACAAATGTGACCTATTCTCAAGAGACAAAACAATCAATAGAGACTACTCCAAGACGACCCAGATGTTTGAGTTAAGATTTTAAACCATTATTATAACTATGCTCTAAGAAGTAAAGGAAAATATATTAACAATGCATGAAGAGATAGTAACTTTCAGTGGAGGAAAAACAGTAATAAAATATCTAAAGGGAAATTCTAGAACTAAAAAGAATAATATTTGAAATAAATATATAAATACATATATAAAAATACAGAGACATGTATGGGAATCTAAAATAACAAAGTAAGCAGCAGCTTCCACAAGGAGAATGTTCTCTTTCAGCCTAGATTGTTACCCGGAACCTATGAGAGAGCACCTTGGCCCATGACTCTTCAAAGTCTGGCAGATACTTCATGAGAGGGTGAATAGGAAAGATGGGATAGGTCTACTGAATTCATTGCAATAATTGCCTTATCTTGACAAGATAGAAATTTTTTTTAGAAGTGAACTTCTATCCCTACTACCATTTCATTTGAAAAGAGAAACTCAGAAGTAAAAATCATATAAATTCAGAATATAAGGCAGTCCCTCCCCATAAACCTATAGTTGGCAACCTTACACTGATGTGTCAAAAAGGGGGGAGGGATGGAGAAGAGGATCTATTTGGAAAATATTAGTGCAATAAAACTACAAATTGAAATGTTATCCAATGGTACTGCATCATATGTAATTGTTTTCTTGATATAAATTTGAGATCTAGGGGTGCCTGGATGGCTCAGTCATTAAGCATCTGCCTTCGGCTCAGGTCATGATTTCAGGACCCTGGGATCAAGCCCCACATCAGGCTCCTTGCTTGGCGGGAAGCCTGCTTCTCCCTCTCCTACTCCCCCTGCTTGTGTTCCCTCTCTCTCTGTCAAATAAATAAATAAAATCTTTAGAAAAAAATTGAGATCTAGGGTCCCCTGAGTTGCTCAGTTGGTTAAACATCTGCCTTCAGCTCAGGACATGATCCCAGGGTCCTGAGATCGAGTCCCTTGCATCCTGTATTGGGTTTCTTGCTCATCAAGGAGCCTGCTTCTCCCTCTGCCTGCCATTCCTCCCGCTTGTGCACACTCTTTCTCTCTCTAAATATATCTTTAAAAAAATTGAGATCTACATTTTACATTATCATATGTTTTGATACTTCATTTTTATTTCAATCCAATTAAAAATGTGAAAATCCAGTTTCACGTCTTTTTTTGATGAAACAGAATTCTTAATACCATTTCACTTAATTTATAATATTATAACAGAATTTTCAAGTAGAAAAACTTGACTCTTTCTTAGGTCTCATTTCCTATGGGAAGGGAAGAAAGCAAGTGATGGCAGGAAGGATTCAGATGATACCAGCTGCAGGAATGGAGCAAAAGATAACACCCCAGTCAGGGGCTTTACACTCACACTGCAGTGTAGCTCAGAGCTTTGGAACCCAATGTAAAGCCTAGGGAGTTAATTGTCTTGGTGAGAATTTTGGTATAGGTCCGCCATGGGGGAATATTTAGTACCCATTGATCTAGTGTTCCCAGAAATATGACACGCCGGTTCTGACTTGGTCTGTGAAATATGTAAACCTCAGGCTTGTATCCTAGAATTCAGCTGGGCCACCAGGGCTGATTCAAGCTAATGAATTAGAGTCCAAGGACTCTTGGTCCAAGAGTGCTTCCAACTTTTATCAGGGTCATCCATGGGATCCGTCCATCTTCCCCTGCCCACCAAACCTGCAACTGAGGTTTTAGTTTTCTAGCATCAGCCAGGCCCACTTTGCTCAAGAGACCTACATGTAAAATTTGTATTGCACTAAACCTCCTGAAATGGGTGATTGCTTAATTTGGGGAAGATATATATAAACTCTCCTAGGCCAGTCACCTGTATCATTCATCTATTACTTTGTCATTATTGTATCTTCTAATTCATGTCATTTAATTCTGATGATTTTCAGCACAAATCAAAGTGTTTATTGCCTTCATTTTTTAACTTTGATAGTGACTTCCTCCTTATCCAATCTCACATTGTTGCCATAACTCATGTTTTATAGATGTGCTGCCATCATGAATCTTATTAAAACACCAACGGGAAGATTTTGTTTTTTGAAATTCGCTTCATTCCACAGGGTAATTCTGTTTTGAAGGAGAGAATTGCTTTATGCCATATTGCTTCTTTTCTTGAACAGCTATATATTTTCAAATGACTGTGATTTATAAATGTTTTTTCCAACTTTTCAAAGGGTGTTGATCTAGTATTTGGAGTAGAGATGGATTATTTTCAGGAATTGCTTTTTAAAATATTTTTTACCTTCTGGGAGAAAGCAAATATTTAAATTTACTCCAGTGTCACTTTGCCAGATCAGAGACCCAGCAGCATGAAGAAATAAGGGAGTTTTATCCCTTTGTCATATAACTTCTCTTTCATATTTGTTGTGGTAGCTTGAACTTATCTGACCAACAACCCCTAACTCTCACTAATACATATCCCTTTGTTAGGACCCATCTGTGGGAGCATCCATGCTTTATGCTGACCAGGACTGCTAACCAAGTACATGCTAGAAGTAAACACCACAGAGTATTTCTAGCTGTGTGATCTACTGGAGGTGTAGGTAATGTTTGCATTCTAACCCCTCCTTCCATGACCACAGACCCCAATGTCCAACCTCTTTACCTCTCTGAACTCAATCAGAAGGCATTATAGGATGCTTTCACTTATTTCTTAAGTAAGCCATTGCTTTTCACATATAAAACATATATTAGTTGAACATTCTTTTCAATTCATTAGATATTGAGCTAATATGCTTCAATATTTCTAGTGTGTGCACAAAAATAGACTCAAAGTGGATGAGAGACCTCAATGTGAGAAAGGAATCCNACACCACACACAAAAATAGACTCAAAATGGATAAAAGACCTCAATGTGAGAAAGGAATCCATCAAAATCCTCGAGGAGAACACAGGCAGCAACCTCTTCAACCTCAACCGCAGCAACTTCTTCCTAGGAACATCACCAAAGGCAAGGGAAGCAAGGGCAAAAATGAACTATTGGGACTTCATCAAGATTAAAAGCTTTTGCACAGCAAAGGAAACAGTCAACAAAACCAAAAGACAACTGACAGAATGGGAGAAGATAATTTGCAAATGACGNAGAATGGGAGAAGATATTTGCAAATGACATATCAGATAAAGGGCTAGTATCCAAAATCTATAAAGAGCTTCTCAAACTCAACACCCATAAAACAAATAACCCAGTCAAGAAATGGGCAGAAGACATGAACAGACATTTCTCCAAAGTAGACATCCAAATGGCCAACAGACACATGAGAAAGTCTCAACATCACTCGGCATCAGGGAAATACAAATCAAAACCACAGTGAGATGCCACCTCACAGCAGTCAGAATGGCTAAAATCAACAAGTCCTTCCTTTTTTAACCATCTAGTTTAGTGGGTTAACTCCATTCTCTCTGCTACAGAAGTGAACACCTGATTCAGGCCTGATAATCAGTTTTCCAGTCCCCACCCACATTGGTCCAGGGTGGACACATGACCCAGGCCTGGCCAGGTTCCTCCTCAGAACATGGCTTTATAGGAGCTATCAGAAAATATGTACCCCTCTCTCTGGAGTCAAAGGCTCTAAGAACCATATGGGCTGGTGGCTGCTGAGGCCATCTTGCAGCCACATGGAGGGAACCTATTAAAAAGTTTCCAAGCAGAGGCAAGAATTTTCAGGAGATGGAGAGAGACAGAATCCTGATGATGTTGTTAAACCTCTGTTATCATATGTGCTTGTGTTGGAAAAACTTTAGTCTTTTCTCCTGTGTTTCTCTACTCTCACACAACTACTACACTTAGAGTACTTCTAACACCAGATACTCGGGGTTTTTCCTCCACCAAACAATTCTCTGAGACACCAGAGAAGTGTCCTAAAGCTTAATTTAATATGACACTATCTACCTGGAGAGAGCATCAGATCCCGCAGGTTAAGGGTTTAATCCCTGATTTTCATAGCTTTTTTCATTTATTTTAAATAGACATGTTACAAAATTTTTGCATTTTAAAACTTGAAAAGTTGGGATATGCCTACAATTGGTCATATATTTCAACAGATTACTCTTTTTCTTGAGAGGTTTTCATTCAATCATACATTAGAAGTATGTGAAGATTAAGGACACAAGGCAATAGATGTCCTACTTAAGCCAGACCATGCCATTCACTTAGTCCTTGGAGTGCATTAGTCTGCCTGATGGGTTTCTAAGCCCGCAGTCAACTGAGGCTAGACATAGGACACTTGATAGAAGAGAGAGTAAGAGTATCAAATTTGCCACTGCAAAATATCCTTCTTTTGGTATATTGACTATTTTGAGCTGGAAGCCCTTGAAAAACAGAAGAAGCTGGAAGGAGCTTTCTCTGAACTCCCCTTCTCTGCTTAAAGACAAATTCTCCAAAGAACTCAATGTCATAAATTTGCTCCCCAGGAGTGTCATCACCCAGGAAGACTAATTCTTGTCACAGGAGAGGAGCCTAGAAGTTGACCCACACCCAAACTGTCCCAGACTGTCCCACCTCATATCTGTAGTCCATAGGGCCCATTCACCTTTCCTGAAAAATAATTTGATCTCCCCTGGGAGGCTAACATCCTCCTCCCCTTTCTCTTTTAAGATGATATTGTTGAATAACAAAAATTCAACTGTACATTTTAAAGATCTAATCGGCCATAGTAATCAATTCGTGAATCAGTCAGCATCTCATCTAACAAGTAGAGGGGAGGTCCAAATGGCTAAAGGTAAGGAAAGGTTTTTAAAGGCAGGACAAGGAGGTCGTAAACAGAAAAGGATCATTTCAGGTGAGGTCACCTTCATTTGGGGACAAAAGGATTTTAGCAGGTGGATTAGCTCATCTCCCTTTGGGGCAATGAGAAGGGCCCATGTGACAAATTACCTCCTTGGTGCTCATCAGAAAAATTCCTGACTGACTGGTTAAGACTAGATTTCTGGGGGATTGAAACCGTGGTTTACTAACTTGGGGCCTTAAGTGACACCATTTGGGGGCATATGTTTTTCTTTTTAACCATATTTAAGTCTGGTTTTTTAAGCCACCTAAGGGAGTTACTTATTTCTCTCTGGTATCTCCCACATATACATGAGGTATACATCTTAATAATCTTGCTTGCTTTTCTCTTGTTAATTTGTCTTTTATTCAGTGGTCTCAGCTAAGAACTCATAAGGGTGGAGGGAAAATTATTTTTCCCCCCTGACAAGAATAATATATCCCCTACCAGGGCTAAAGAAGTCTTCAGTCACTATTGTCATACAAAGTGTTCCCTGGAAGTGCCAGGATACTGAGAACTCAGAAGAGGAAGGAGGGAGAGTGGGCAACTGTACTAGAAAGGGAGAGAAATACAGAAGATAACGCACCTACTAGATCAGCATAAGTCAAGTGCAACCATGAGCGCTATTTCCTTTTGTGCTCTCTATTTGATATTCTTATCAAAAAGAGATTAAAAACTTGGACTTAGAGCACCTCAAACTTCTTTTACATAAAAAATTATCTATCATTTACAGGTTCAGGCTATTACAAAGGAATAAAATGTCAAATCCAATAAATGAATGTAAATCCTGCCATTTTTCTAGCTTTATTCCATAATGTGTCTATGACTGAGATATGCTTTATTAGGCATATTCCATGGTACAAGACCTGGCTTTATATCACTATTGACTCTTCAATTTCCATACAATATTACTTTAAATTAATGTCTTTTCATTTATCTCATCTGATCTTCACTGTTATTTTGTGAGAAAAGGGAAAATTTGATTACCCTCCTTTTTCAGCTAACATGCCCTGAGTATATCTTCAATAACTGTTTATTGAATAGATAAAAATGAAGAGATAGCAATTCAGAGATTGTGTGTGTGCTTTGCCCCAGGTCACATTGAGCATGAAAGGTGGAATCCATATTTTCTGGTATCAAGCCAGAATATTTTGCCTGCAAATGATAGTCTTTCCTGAACCTCTACCAGCCAGTCCTCCTGGTGAAGGATGAAAGTGAGCCCCAGATCTGATAAGGGCCAGTCCCAAGGTGAAAATTTCAGGAATCACACAAAGGAGCAAGTAAATTCTTTCACAGCTCTGGGTCCAAGTCATATCTTGGGTGGGACCTGTGATGTAAATGATGCCTTTCGGCCAGATCACCAGGCAGAAAAAAGGGAGGGCAGGAGAAGTCTCTACTCTCAAGAGCTGGATCTCTTGACCTTCTGGAAGACAATACTTTTAATTTTCATCAGTGCAAGACTATGTCCCAAACCAGAAGGGGTTTTCCTAATTCATCACGCTCCCTGGCCACAGAATGGGACCCCTGACAAGCAGAACATTGGGGAGTGAGAGAAATGAACATCATGAATGCTCATGAATTGCAAATGCTTCTTCCTTAAAGGATGGTCTCTTGCTTGGGACCATCTGCTTGATGTAACTGGGTCCAGGTCCTCAGGCTAGAAACATCTGCCACTTTAATAATTTTATCTCTTAATTAAAGCACAACCATAAGGGGGCCACGCATAGCTATGACCCCGGACATATCAGACATCAGCCATACAGAGTAGAGAATGCATCTGCCTCGGTTTGGCATGAATGAGAACACATAGGTGTGTAGTTCACCCAGTGTATATGTTCCCTACTAAGATAAAACAAATCCAGACAAATAAGTCCCCTTTCCCCATTGACTTTGTGTTATTACTTAAAAAATACTTTATCTTCATATTTAATTGCTCTCGCACTGGTAGGGCTTCCTGACCATTTGTCTTTATGCTGCTCTTCCTGGCAGCATCTTGGTCAAGTAGTTAATGACCTATAAATAAACACTTTAATACACTAGGAGAGATGCTTTTTAAAGGGAAACCTGCACAAATTCTTTTGTACCCCAAAGAATTCTTTTATAATGCAAATAGTCACCCTTTAATTGATCTGTTTTGTATGTTCAGATTTTCATATTACTTTCACATGCATCATCACAGAAATAATGTGTGGAAACACTCCAGGGCATACACAGTAAAGCACTAAATAAATGGTAGGTGACACTATTATATTTCACTTTGGGATGGGCCCACATTACCTTGAACTCAGGTCAAATTGTAAGCATGCCACTGAGATTTTTGGCATATGTCTGTCTACCCCATTAGTCTATGGTCTCTCTAAGAGCTAGACACTTATATGGCTTTTATTTCACTTCTCCTCTAGCTGTCTTGTACTGAGTTCTATACCTTGGTAGTGGATGCTGCCAAAGGGATTAAGTGAGAAAGAAGACCCATCACCTGGACATCATTCATTCATTCAACAAATACTTATTCAGCATCACTTTGTGCATCAAGAATGTAGCCATAAGCAAGACAAGGTAATGCCTTTGTAGTGCTTTACTCAAGTGGAGTAGAGTGGACTAACTATATAAATAAACAGACTACTCTATAAAATGCCAGTAATAGACATTACCTAAGAGGAAGAATGAAGCAAAAGATGGAGATGGAGAAGGTGTTTTAAGTAGGTTTGGTCACAGAACACCTCTCTAAAGAGCTGAGAAGAATGCTGACGTGTGCCATGGGGATGTCATGTAGAAGTAACAGCAAGTGGAGTGGCCCTGAGATCAAAGTGTATTCTGTATCTTTATGGAACAGCAAGATGGGACATACTGGATGGGACAGAAGGGGTAAAGGAGATGATGGTAAGAAGCAAAGTTTAAAAGGTAAGTAGGTGCCAGATCATGTCAAAGCTTGTGGGTACCAGGAAAAGGATGAATGCCATGTCTCACCGGACCATGAAAATAAGACTTGTTATATTCCTTTCAGTTCCTTCTCTGGAGGAAAAGAATACAGTTGCATGATTATGAAACCCACAACAGTATTTAAGGGCCTCGAAAAAGCCACCAAAGCTTCTAAAACTACCAAGGTGTCAGTGAAGACCCTAAAGACCCAGCATCCTCACTTGGCAGTTGTAACCTGAATACATTCTGGTTTTTTATCTGATCCCAGCTCAAGGAAATGTCTGGCAACAAAAATAATTAAAAAGTCTTTCAAATATTTGCTTGAAGAAGTATAAGGGAGACTAAATATGTAGTAAAAGACGGATTAAAGCCCTTCTCTTTTACCATGTGTTCACATCTCACCACTGCTTTATTATAGGTTCTCCTTCCCTGGTTTCCTCAGCATTCTCCCCCAAATCTCACAAACTCCCTGAATTTAGGCAGACACATTATTATGCCTCAGCAAAGAGCTCCTTCACCTAAACGCTCCACACAGCCTCCCAGCAAGAAGACGTCGATCCTGCCCCCGGAAGGTACTCTGCCCCTGCCTGCTGGCTCTGTAATGTCTGCAAGGGCCAAAGAGACCCAGAAGCTCCACGCCCCAATCCTCCTTCCTTCGATACTTCCAGGAGAGTATAGTTCTTCTCTTCTTCCAACCGCTTTTCTCATTGGAATACCTTGTAGAGAATCTGGAACAGAAAATCATTCACTCCGTTCCACGAATGAGAAAACACTGTGCTCAGAATGGGGACGAAGTCTTAAAGAGTAAAACTAAGATCCCCCTGTGCTTTCAATACAGCACTTTTTCTAGGATGGGTGAAACACAGGTGAATGCCAGATGCCAGGCATTTACACCTGCACATCTCATGTGGTCTCCTACCGAGAAGAACATTCAGGCTCTGAAAGGATGATCTTACATTCCCAATGTCACCCAGGTGCCGTGTTCAGAGCCTGGATTGGAAGACGTGGCTAGTGAAGTCTCATCAAGTTCTCTTACATCTGGGCTTCTAATTTCAAGCCTCGCACTAAGACAGAGGAAGGGATTCACTATCTTCAGACTGTCAAAAATGAGGCTCCATGTTTCCCCCTGAGGGCAGAATTTGGGAGAATAGTATTGATTTCCTATCATCTGCTTTGTGAATCATCCTTGTCACACAGTTTATCTGTTTGGGGCTTATTTGTTTCCATGAATGGAGAATTCAGCCATTGTACCATATTCAAAGGGTATGAAACAGGCTAAAGTGAAAAGCAAACATCCCTACCTAGTCCACAGTTATCTAGGTCCCTTAACTACCGATTTTTCCAGACGTATTCTGTGCATCTACAAATGATAGGCTGATATATCAGTGATAGATTACTAAACTGATTTCCATCTTGTGGTTTTACAAAACACATAATGTTTCATATATTGTGTTTCCTATAATGGTGTATCTTAGCTTTTGTTTCATGTTACGACACAAAGAGCTTTCTCATTCTTTGTGAGAGCTGAAGAGTGTGCCATTGTGTGAATGCACCACAACTATTTAACTGGTCTTCTGTTGATGGACATGCATATTACTTTCACAACTTGACTGTTACAAATCTTGCTGCTATATTTATTTTCACATCATTTCTCATATGGGCAACTACATCTAGCTTATACCAAGTATTTTACCTAGCTTAGAATCACTGCATCAAAAGTATTTTTGCACTTTAATAAATATTCAATTGCCAAATGGACCAGGGCCTGCACCAATCTACACAGCAATCAGTGAAGTATGACCAGGTAACAACACTTTTGTCCTGAATTAAAAATCTTACTCCAGAACAGACACCAAATTATTTTCTTCACCATGCTTAGGACAGGTGATTTCACATTAAGCTTGAGAAAGAGCTAAACATTTTGGAAAATCTACTAAAAAGTTAACATAAATGTGTATACTTTATAAAACATTAGTATTTATGAAGAAAGTGACAAGGGTTGTACTATCTAATTTCTAAAGAACTCTCCAATTTTGGGCTTTTAAGAGGACACATATTAATAGATGATGTTTCTTCTTGCTAATGAAAGAAGCAAGGTGGGACATTTTCCAACTTTGATGAACTATAAAGCCACACATCCAAGGACCTCAATAGGCCCAAGCACAAGAAACATGAACAAAACTATGAGCACATTATAATAAAATTGCTCACAACCAGTAATAAAGAGAAAATGTTTAAAAAGTAGCTGGGGGTGGGGCAGGGGTGGAGATATGTTACCTAAAGAGGGGCAAAGATAAGGCAGACAACAGAATTTTTGTAGGATACAGTGCAAGTGGGAAGACAACGGAGAAGCATCTTTAAAATAGTGAGAGAAACTGTTAACTTGGAAATCTATACTCAGAATAATCATCTTTCAAAAGCAAAGTGAAATGAAAACTTTTGAAGGCACAGAAAAGCTGAAGGAATTTGCTTCCAGCTGACGGGTGCTACAGAAATGTTAAAGGAAGTCCTTCGATCAGAAAAAAAAAAAAAAGCGCCAGATGGAAAACAGATCACAAAAGGATGAAGAGCACTAGAAATAGTGACTCTGTAAATAATATATAAACACAGAAGTTATTGGGCACCTGGATGGCTCATTCGGTTGGGTGGCTGCCGTTGACTTAGGTCATGATCCCAGGGCCCTGGGATGGAGCCCCACAACACCCTCCCTGCTCAGTGGGGAGCCCGCTTCTCCTTCTGGGGAACCCCAGAACTGGAGGAACAAGATAGTGGCAGAGTGTCAGATGACCCCTCTTCCCCAAAGCCCTTCACACAACAGAATAAGGCCATCCAGCATTTCCCAATCCCCAACCTACAGCAGAAGATATCCCAAGTAAGTTCATTTCTTTCCCAGATCAAAAGGGATTCCCAGTGACAACACAAGGAAGCTTAGCAGAACTGGCAGGAGAAGAGATCAGATGCCGCTAACCCCTTAATAATAAGCTGCCAGCCTGGGTACCATTCTTCCCTGTTGGGCCTGATACTCTTCTCCCTCATCCAGAGACATGGCAGAACCAGGGATAGTAATAAAGGGGAACAAGCACAACAAATTTTCTGCTTCTGTGTTGAACCAGCCCGAGGAGAACTCTGCTTCTTCCTACAATACATCTCTAGCACCAAGACTCATTGCTTGGCCAGGGGCAGTAGCAAAAGGTATCCCAACACAATAAGCACCAATGTCAGGAAGAGCTCTCTGTTCCTGTGCCTCATAGTCTTCTGCTTAAAGACATCAGGAAGGTCCTGGTCTGAGGAAGCTCCTTCCACCCTGCCTGGCAGGAGAAACCAATGGAAGCCACAGAAGCATCAGACAGACATAACAGACCCAAGTGGCACCACAAAGCATGTGATAATTAAATTGTGATCAGAACCTCAGCCCACAAAAATAGGTCAGGTTCCATGAGCTAAAGCTAAACAGTGTGACTTCTTTTTTTTTTTTTAATTTTTTTTTTATTTCTTTATTTGACACAGAGAGAGAGAGATCACAAGTAGGCAGAGAGGCAGAGAGAGAGGAGGAAGCAGGCTCCCCGCCGAGCAGAGAGCCCGATGCGGGCCTCGATCCCAGGACCCTGAGATCATGACCTGAGCCGAAAGCAGAGGCTTTAACCCACTGAGCCACCCAGGCGCCCTAAACAGTGTGACTTCTTAACAAAATTTGAAAGTTTAGAGAGTCTCCTAACTTAATAGTCAACACCTGTCCAGGTTAACAATACAAAAATCTATTGTCATACCAAGAATCAGGAGAATCACAACTTGAATGAGAAAAGACAACCGATACCAACACAGAGATAAATCAGATGTTGGAATTATGTAAACAGGGATTTTTAAGCAGAGATCATAAGAATGTTTCAACAAGCAATCACAAATTCTCTTATAACAGGAAAAGGAAGAAAATATTATCTGAAAGAGAAATATTAAAAAAGGAACATGGAAATTGTAGAGGTGAAACATATAACTCTGAATGATACAAATGGAATCATTAAAAAATATTTGGTTAATCCTCCAAAAGCAAACTTTTTTTTAAGTGACCAGATAATAACTGTTTTAGCCTATAGACATATAATTTCTGTACCAACTACTCACCCTTAACATTGCAGTAAGAAAGCAGCCATATATAATACATAAACAAATTAGACTGTGTTACAATAAAAATTTATTTGCAAAACACATGACTGGCCTGCAGCCTGTAGTTTGCCAATACCTGCTCTAGATAGAGTCACCTGGAGGAGAGGGAACATAAGGAACCAACAATGGGAACGAAAAGGATAACAGCCTGCATCATATCATGAAGATATAAAAGGAAAATAAGGACATTTGTAAACAAATTTATAAATTTGATAAATCGCGTAATTTAGATGATCTGACCAACTGTTCCTTGAAAGACATACTCTACCAAACTCATTCAAGAAGTAATAGAAATCTTAATAACTCTATAAATATTTTAAGAAATTGAATTTGTAGTTAACATCTTTCTGAGAAAGACATCTTTAGGCCCAGAAAGGTTCGATGATGAAAATTTATCACATATTTAAGGAGTAAATAACATTAATTCTATACAAACTCTTCAGAAAATTGCAAAGTAATCTACACTTCCCACCTCATTCCTTGAGTCCAACATTATTTGAATACCAAAACCAAAGACATTGTAAGAAATGAAAACTATACACCAATATTCCTCATAAACATACATCTAAAAATTCCAAAGAATATTTTATCAAATCAAATAAGTAATATAAATCAGGACTAAGTGTATTTTATCCCAAGAATTCAGGGTTGGTTGAATATTTGCAAATCAATTAAGTAATCTTCCATATTAACAAATAAAAATTTAAAAACCATATGATCCCCTTGATAGTTGCCAAAGAAGCATTTGATAAAATCCAAAATTGATTCTTGCTTTAAAAACAAAGCCAATTACCACCACCACCACCAAACAAAACAATAGAAAACAAGACTCTAACAGAGTAGGAACTGAAGGAAATGTCCTTCACCTGATAAAAGACATCCAAGAAAGATGTGTGACTATCATCATACTTAATAGTAAAAGACTGAATTCTTCTCTCCTATGATTAATAATAAGCCAAGGATGTGTCCTCTCACCACTTCTATTCATCATTGTCCCAGAGGTTCTAGCCAGCGCACTAAGACCAGAAAAAGAAATATAAGACATCAGGAGTGCCTGGGTGGCTCAGTGGGTTAAGCCTCTGCCTTTGTCTCAGGTCATGATCTCAGGGTCCTGGGATCAAGCCCCACTTTGGGGGGGGTCTGCTCAGCAGGGAGCCTGCTTCCCCCCTCTCTCTCTGCTTGCCTCTCTGCCTACTTGTGATCTCTCTCTCTGTCATATAAATCAATAGAATCTTTTTAAAAAAAGGAAATACAAGACATCAAGATCAGAAATGAGGATGTAAAACAGTATTTATTCACAGATGACATGATTGTTTACATAGAAAACCTGACGGAAACTACAAAAAAGCTACTAGAATTAATTAGTGAGCTTAGCAATGTTGTAAAATACATGTGACAAATAATTTAACTGTATTTTCATATACTAACAACAAATTTTTGGAAACTGAAACTAAAAGTGAATACCATTTACAACAGCATCAAAAATGTGAAACACCTAGGGATAACTCTGATAAAATGTATATAAAACTAAAAAGCATCATATTAAATAGAGAGATGCACTTGTTCTTGAATCAGGAGACTCAATTTTGAGGTACGAGTTATCCCCAAATTTGCGTTTATATTCAATACAACCCTCATCAAAACCCCACAGGTGATTACAACTGGTGTTTGCTCTGTGTGTGTGTGTGTGTGTGTGTGTGTGTGTGTGTGTGTGTGTGTGTATTGGGGTTGGGAAAATCTTGTGGACCTTAACCTGTAGGATCTGATACTACCTCTGGATAGGTAGTGTCAGAATTGAGTTAATTGTAGGACACCCAACTGGTGTTGCAGAGAATTGTTTGGTATGGGGTAAACCTCACATTTGGTGACCAGAAGTGTCAGAAATGTGTTCTGTGTAAAGGAGATTCACAGGGAAGAAGTACACAGTAGAGAAGAACTAGGTTTTTCCCCACCCAGGAGGGGGGAAATGAGTAGGTTGTTGTTTTTTTGGTTTTTGGGGGTTTTCTTACACATTCTAATATTTGTATGGTGGGATCTCATTGTGCTTTTAATTTGCACCCTCAAGTGAGGGTTGTCAAGCATTTTTTGATGTGCTGGTTTTCAACCAGTATATCTTTTTTTTTTTTGTAGTTTCAAGTTTTTATTTAAATCCCATTAGGTAAACATACAGTGTAACATTAGTTTCAGGAATAGAATTTAGTGATGCATCACTTACACACAACACTCAGTGCTCATCACAACGAGTGCCCTCCTTAATACTCATCTATTTATCCCATTCCCCCTCCCCCCCTCAGAAACTCTCTGTTTGCTCTCTGTAGTTAAAAGTCTGTTTATGGTTTGCCTCTCTCCTTTTTTATTGGTTTGGTGCTTAAATTCCACAAATGAGTGTTATCATATGGTTTTTGTCTTTCTCTGACTGACTTATTTTGCTTAGCATAATATGCTCTAGCTCCATCCGTGTTGTTATAAATGGGAAGATTTCATTCTTTTTGATGGCTGAGTAATATTACATTGTATGTATATACCACAACTTCATTATCCATTCATCTGCTGATGGATATTTGGGCTCTTTCCATAATTTGATTATTTTTGATAATGCTGCTATAAACATTGGGGTGCCTGCACCCCTTCAAATCAGTATTTTTGTGCTCTTTGGGTAAATACCTAGTAGTGCAATTGCTGGGTCATAGGGTAGTTCTATTTTTAATTTTTTAAAGAACCTCCATATTGTTTTCCAGAGTGGCTGCACCAATTTGCACTCCCACCAACAGTGCAAGAGGGTTCCCCCTTCTCTGCATCCTCATCAACATCTGTATAGAATCTATAAATATTTGCTCCTAGTGTGTGGTTTACCTTTCCATTCTCCTAACAGTGTCTTTTAAAGAGCAGAAGTTTTTAATTTTGGTGAAACCCCATTGATCAATGTTTTCATTTTTGCAACACAGAAAGGCAGCTTCTTAAAATGTTATACTTAGGCTGACCAAAGGAATCAGTCATATTATTCCTAGATATTTGCCCAAGAGAAAAGGAAACATATGTTCATTCAAAGACTTGTACACGAATGTCCATAGCAGCTTTATTTGTAGTAGTCCCAAAATGGATCAACTTAATGTCCACTAACAAGTGAATGGATGAACAAAATGTGTTAGTCATACAATAGAATACTTACTTGTCCACAATGAAAAGGAATGAACTATTGGTACAATCAAAAAATATATTAAAATACTTTCAAAGTTGTACAATGAGACAGATGAAATTAATTTCGAAAATGTATTCTATTTAACCCAGTATATCTAAAATGTTCTCATTTCAGCATATAATAAGTATATATAAACACTGTGGTTAAAGTCAATGTAAATTAATTATGACTAAATAAGGTTAAAAATTCACTTCCTCATCTCAGTAGCCACATTTCAAGTGCTCAGTAGCCACCAGGGGCTGATGGCTATTATAAGGAGAGTGCAGGTCTAGACCACTCAAGAGTACTTTAAATTTTCTCTGTGGTCAGTATCTATGCAAAAACCAAAGGTCTACTTAATCCTTCAAATACTTGCAACCCACCTACAACAAATGACTTGAGCTCCCATATATAGCAGCAAAAAGGGAGAGAGTCATCTTTTTTCTCCTCTCCATGACTTAACACTTCATTTTTAGAAAGAGATGCAAGTGGTATTTCAAGAACAGCTGGATGTATTCAACTGGTCCTAGGCCTTTGGACCCATTCTTCCTCATCCCTGGAAGACTCCAAGTTCCCTGAAAAGAGTAGTTTATTTCTGCAACCTCAGGTCCCCCTAGCCTCCCCACTTCTCATTCTAAGAGGGGTGCAAAAATATCTACAAAAAAATATCTCAGGGCACCTGCGTGGCTCAGTTGGTTAAGCATCTGACTTTGGCTCAGGTCATGATCTCAAGGTTCTGGGACTAAGCCTCAAGCTGGGCTCTACACTCAGCATGGAGTCTGCTTGTCCCTCTGCCCCTCCCTCACTCATGCTCTCTTTCTTTCTCTCTCTCTCTCAAATAATAAATAAAATCTTTTTTTTTTTTAATCTCATAACTCAACAACCCCTCCTCTTGCAAACCCTGTTTGATTCTCTTCACTACAGATGTCTGGAACTTCCTTCTACCTAAAGGACAGACTATATAAAAGGTTATAGGAGAAAAAGAGCAAAAGGTCAATTTTTAAAAATAAGGTTTTACAACAGCAAACTTTTCTCTTGCAGAATCAGAAGTGTGAGTGACTCTCTCTCACCAGTGAATAAAGGCCAGCGTAAGATAATCCATTAAGCACAGACCCCTTGAATTAAAATCTAAACCTTGATGTCCAGAGTCATGCTAATTTCTTTCGTTTGTAGTAGACAAGTACTGATAATATTACATTGCTGTCCACACAATGACAAGGGCTTTTTCCCCTGTCATTTTTCCCTAATTAAAAAAGAAATAGTTTCTGGTGCCTTGAAGTGAGAGGGATCCTTTGGAAGTGCTTTGTTGGCTTGGTCAAGGGAGCTGTCTCTGTGGGCTTCATTTTCTAAGACATTTTCTTCAACAACTAAAAGGAGATTTTTTTTGTGTCCACTGTCCCAGCCACGTCCATTCCCACCCCCCAGAAACACAAACCCTTCAAGGGTTTTGGGAAGAGGAGAAAGTTGTACAGTACTCCTTAATTCCCACTGATACGACATAATAAAAATATGCTCAGGCTTATGAAATGGGCAAAAATTATATATGTATTAATTAAAACAATTGACTAACTACGATCCCTGCCATTGCCAGTAAGCTGGTAAGGGCGAAGCAGAGCTGGTAGGAATTTGGGGAAAAATTAGAGGTCTGAAATGAAGGAATATAGGACACCAAAGACAAACCACATCTAATGAAACCAACAATAACAGTAGTACCTAACATACATTAGGCACTTGTTGCTTGCCAGGATTATGTCACTTAAACTCAACTCTTTGATGTAAATACTATTATTGTCTTGGAAAGGTTGGACAACATGTCCCACTTATACAGTGAGTGAGGGAAAGACCTGCTGTCTGAATGTAGGGTGCCTGATTCTGAACCCCAGGATCTTAACCTCCACCTTATTTGGGCTGCCTCTGAGTCTACATGGCTCTTAATGGCAACTCTGGTCAGTCCCTAAAACCGGTCACTTTGAGAATGAAAAGAACAAGTAAACACCACTGTTTGGCATTATGGAGACAACCGCAGGATTGAATCTATGATGAGTAGGCATTCTTTCCCCCCCAACTCAGAGAAATCACTAAGGAGCCACTTTGATTCCATTCCCCAGATAGTGCTTAGAATGCTTCCTCCCCCAAGAGAAAGGATGAGCCCCAGGCTGAGGCTTTACTGCCATTCCTCACCAAGGATAGGTCCTGCTCTTCACTTTACTCATCCGAGGCGTTGTCTGAAAACTGCATGATGATTAAGGCTTAGGTGACTGTAATTCCAAGGTACATACCAGTCACCCATTCAAAGCCTCTTAGTGTGTTAATAAATATATATCCGGACTCCTGGGTGGCTCCGCCGGTTGAGCATCCAACTCTTGGTTTCTGCTCAGGTCATGATCTCGGAGTAGTAGAATCAAGCTTTGCATGGGACTCCAGGCTGGAGGGAAGTCGGCTTGGGATTCTCTCTCTCTCCCTGTAGTCTGTCTTTCCCCACTCATGCCCTGTCTCACTCTCTCTAAAATAAATAAGTGAATCTTTAAAAAAAAATAATAATAAGTATGTATCATTTAACTGCAAAATAAGTGCAGTAAGACCAACAAGCCCCCAGGACAGACGGACAGGTCCCGAATAGTCCGTGCTTTATGGTCAATCACCAGGCACCAAATCCAGAATCCTGAACCCTGGGGGATTCCTGACCTGGGTTCTAGACCTAGAAACAGTAACGTGGTTCATTTCAAACAGAAAAACAAAATAATTCTGTGCTTAACGTGCAAATAGAGCTGGGGGTGGAAAAAATATGAAAATGCATCCTATTCAAAATCTTTAGGGTGTGAGTTTTAAAGAAGGTAAAAGAAACTATGAAGAAAGCGGTCCCTCCATTGTAATAACCAAGCAAGGGCTCCCTCTACTGGAAATCGGCTTTGAAACCGGTAAATTGTATCTGATTCCTTGAAATGCCTATTTCGTGGCGAAACAAGAAAAGCACCCGTAATTTAAACTTCCAAAACTGACATCACCTGTCTACCTAGGTAATGATAGCCTCTCACATTCGTTTGAAGTCAAGGCACTGATTTAGTCAAAGAATATTCATTTGCTTTAGGATGAATAAGAGGAATATAGAAAGAGGCTATAAATCTTAGGAAAATTCTCCTAGAGAATGTTAGTTGTTGTTGTTGCTATTCTTAATTTGGCAGAGCTATAAAGTTATCCTGGAAAATACCTAATGGAACCCAAAGGAGCAAAAAGAGTGAAGGGCATAATTTTTTACCCAGCACCCTGATGGGCAATGAAGGAAATGGTTTTTGGCTGTAGTCCATCTGAAATGTGGACTCACTGCATATTTCTCAGAGATTTGGGTCTCAACTAATGGTGCAGGCGCCCCAAGGCGATTGCTATACCTCTCCGACTCTTAAACCTGCGTGCCTGTCCAATCCGGATCAGCACATCGAAGATTTTACATACTAAGTCTCTGACGTAGTCATAAAACTCGGGCATTTTAAAATCTTATATTGGCTTCTTCATGGCTCCATTTGGAATTTTTTTTAAAAGGACCAATATAAATTCCAAACAATATCCATTTGAAATTCTAAACACGTAGGGTTAAATTTTGGAATCCACATATTACATTGTGAATTACCAAGTCTAAAAGACATTATCGAGGGGCACCTTGGTGATTCAGTCAGTCAAGCATCTGCCTTCAGCTCAGGTCATGATCCCAGGGTCCTGGGATCACATCGGGCTCCTTGCTCAGGGGGGAGCCTGCTTCTCCTTCTCCCTCTGCTGCTCCCTCTGCTTGTACTTTCGGGTTCTATCTCTCTGTCAAATAAATAAATAAAATCTTTAAAAAAAAAAAGGCGTTACCAATTGTGTCAAATCAATAGGTCAATCAATTGTGAACTGTCTTACAATTCCCAGGAGTCATTTGCACAAAAGTGTACACAAAGTGAAAAACTGCAAAATGCATAGAAAGCCAGTCTTCCCATATAGTGGGCACCAAAGAAAACTGACATTCTCTCTGGACAGACTGATTTCATACCACATTTTCATCCTACACATACACATAACACTCATGCACTCTGACCAGCTGAAAAACCCTGAACATCCCAAAGTGAAGAATCACAATGCAATTCAGTAACAGTCACTGAATACCTTCTGTCAATTCCATGAGAAATTTGTAAGCATGAGTAAAGTCTAAAAGACTATAAAAAGAAAGACGGTAAGACGTGCTCACAGAAAAATAACATTTTGAGTGTGAGTTAAGGAGTTTATTCATTTTCACATTGAAGTGGAGACGCATGACTCAGTTAACATTCCTATTTTTGTTACAAACCAGTTTTGTTGTAGAGGAATGTTCTCCCTCACAAAGAATATAGCCTTGTTCCCCTACATCTGTTATAATATAGTAGATAATAAATAAAAATGTGAAAAGTTGAAATGAATAGTATTATATTAAAATACTGTTTTATAGCAAGCTTTTTTATTTTACAATGCATTCTGATTACATGTCCATTTTTATAAATATTCTTCTATTACATTTCATTTTTAATAGCTGATATTCCAGTTTATGGATGTATCACAATTTATTAATGCACTTTCTTATTTTTCCAAGTTTTCTATTATAAATAAGTCTCAAATTAATATCTTTGAACTAAATCTGCACACAGCTTTGATTATTCTCTTAGAGTAAAATCCATAATGTAGAATTACTAGGGCAAAAGATATTTTCATATATAATAATTTCAATATATATTAACAAATTGCCTCCCAGAGAAGCTGTACCAATTTATGATTCTATCCTAACTTCTCTTTTCCAGCTCAGTAGACCAAAAAAAGAAACAGAAATTTGAGGAAGATAACAGAGTGGTATTCCATAGTTGGTAGGATCTCTATACACAGAGAATTTTTGCTGCTGAGTACTATCTCATCTTGAAAAAAACCAATAATACCTATATTACAGAAGTCCCATAAGGAAACATAGTAGTCTTCATTCCTATGACAGCCCTTACATAGACCTAAGATTAAAACTTATTAAAGAAACACATAAGAAACCTAAAAATCAATTTAACTTATAAATATGAACACCAAAAAAGCCTCAATGAAATGCTATTAAAATCTGTCAAATGGGAGAGGTGCAAGATGGGCAGAGGAGTAGGAGACCTCAATTTCGTCTGGTCCCAGGAATTCAGCTAGATAGTTATCAAGCCACTCTGACCACCTACCAACTCAACAGGAGATTGAAGAGAAGAATAGCAGCAATCCTATGAACAGAAAAGTGACCAATTTCTGGAAGGTAGGATGTGTGGAGAAGTGAATCGCAGGCGATATTTGGGAAGATAGACCAAGGGGGTAGGGTGCCTCTGTCAGCTGGCTCCCACCAAGTGAGAGAGCGGTGGAGCACAAAATCAGAACTTTTAGAAGTCTGCTCCACTGAGGGACATTGGGCTAAGCCGGGGGGGGGGGAAAGCCCTCATGGGGACAGTGTGGGCTCAGGACCTTGGGGTCACAGAAAGACCACGGGTGTCTGAATGTGGCAGAGCTCCCAGGTATCAGAGCACGGAAGCCAGTTGCAGAGATGGAGCCAAGGAGTGGGCTCTCAGCTTGGGCTTACCTTAAATCGTGGTGCAATGCACAGTCGGGCCACTACTCTTCAAGCAGGTACCCCACAAGTGGCAGATCCAGGGGGTCTCCCTTCCTCCTCTGGGAGGAGTATCCAGGAGCGTGCTGCAGGAATCTGCTGGGTTTGGAGACTCCAAACGGGGCCGTATGCCAGAAATAGAAACACTCAGTCACAAGCTGGGTGAGCTCAGAGTGCAGTTGGAGACCAGGGAGATGGGAGGAATTGACTGCTTTTCTCAGAGAGCCCACTGAAGAGGTGGGCCCTGAACTCTCTGCTCCCCCAGGCCAGAGATTGGGAGGCCACCATTTTCATTCCCATCCTCCAAAGCTGTACGGAAAGCATTCAGGGAACAAAATTTCCCAAGAGCGAACCCGAGCAGATTACGTAGCCTGGCCCCTGGCAAGGGCGTTGCGATTCCGCCTCGGGCAAAGACATTTGAGAATCACTGCAACAGTTCCCTTCCCCAGAAGACCAGCAAGAACATCCAGCCAAGACCGTTTACTGATCAATGAGAACTGCAAAACGCCAGTGCTAGGGAAGACAGCACATGGAATTCATGGCTTTTTCTCCATGATTCTTTAGTCTTTCAAAGTTAAATTTTTTTTTAATTTTTGTTATTTTTTTTTATTTTTCCTCTTTCCTATTTTAACCTATTTTAACTATTTTATCTTATCAATACCTTTTTTAAAATCTTTTTTAATTTTCATTTTTATAGTCCTATTCCATCCCTTTATTGTGTTTAACCTTATTTTTTGTATACATTTAAGTTTTTCTTTCTTTAAAATTTTGGGATACAGTTTCTTCTAACAGACCAAAATATACCTTAAATCTAGCATATGGCTTTGTTCTAATCTCCAGCCTGATTGCATTCTCTCCTTTTTTTTTCTTTTTTTCAACGAACTTCCTATCAATTCCTTTTCTAAAATCTCTTTTAATTTTCATCTTTACAGTCATATTCCATCCCTTCATCATGTTTACCATTATTTTTGTGTGTTTTTCTTTCTTTAAAAGAAAGTTTTATTTCTTTATATATGTTTTTCTTTCTTTAAAATTTTAGGAGGCAGTTTCTTCTAATAGACCAAAACACACCCAAAATCAAGTGTGTGGCTCTGTTCTATTCATCAGCCTAACCATATATATACATACATATATATCTTTTTCCTTTCTTCTCCCCATTTCAGGTCTCTTCTGATTTGTTTAGTGTATATTCTTCTGGGGTCACTGTTACCCCTTTAGCATTTTGTTCTCTCATTCATTTATTCTTCTCTGGACAAAATGACAAGGTGGAAAAACTCACCTCAAAAAAAGGACAAGAGGCAGAACCAACTGTTAGGTACCTAATCAATACGGACATTAGTAAGATGTCAAAGCAGAGTTCAGAATGACAATTATAAAGATGATAGCTGGGCTTGAAAATAGCATAGAAGATACTAGGGAATCCCTTTCTAGAGAAATAAGATCCCTTTCTGGAGAAATAAACACTAAAATCTAACCAAGTTGAAATCAAAAAAGCTATAAATGAGGTGCAACAAAAAATGGAGGCTCCTATTGCTAGGCTAAATGAGGCAGAAGAGAGAATTAGTGATATAGAAGACCAAATTATGGAGAATAAAGAAGCTGAGAAATAGAGAGATGAACAATTACTGGACCACAAGGGGAGAATTCGAGAGATAAGTGATACCGTAAGATGAAACACTATTAGGGGCACCTGGGTGGCTCAGATGGTTAAACATCTGCCTTAGGCTCAGGTCATAAGCTCCAGGTCCTGGGATCTAGCCCCATGTCGGACTCCCAACTCAGCAGGGAGCCTGCTTCTCTATCTCCCTCTCCCTCTCCCTGTTTGTACTCTCTCTGTCTCTCTCTTTCTCTCAAATGAATAAATAAAGTCTTAAAAAAAAGATGAAACAATATTAGAATAATTGGGATCTCAGATGAAGAAGAAAGAGAGAGGGGGTTAGAAGGTATATTGAAGAAAATTATAGCCGAGAACTTCCCTAATTAGGGGAAGGAACCAGGCATCGAAATCCAGGAGGCACAGAGAAACTGCCTCAAAATCAATAAAAATAGGTCCACACCCTGTCATCTAATAGTAAAACTTACAAATCTCAGTGACAAAGAGAAAATCCTGAAAGCAGCTCGGGTCAAGAGGTCTGTAACATACAATGGTAGAAATATTAGATTGGCAGCAGACCTATCCACAGAGACCTAGCAGGCCAGAAAGGACTGGCATGATATATTCAGAGCACTAAATGAGAAAAATATGCAGCCAAGAATACTATATCCAGCTAGGTTGTCATTGAAAATAGAAGGAGAGATAAAAAACTTCCAGGACAAACAAAAACTAAAAGAATTTGCCACTACCAAACCAGCCCTACAGAAAATATTGAAAGGGGTCCTCTAAGCAAAGAGAGCCTAAAAATAATAGACCAGAAAGGAACAGAGATAATATACAGTGATAGTCACCTTACAGGCAATACAGTGGCACTAAATCCATATCTTTCAATAGTTACCCTGAATGTAAATGGGCTAAATGCCCCCAATCAAAAGATACAGGGTATCAGAATAGATTTCAACAACAACAAAAAAAAAAACAAGACCCATCAATATGCTGTCTACAAGAAACTCATTTTATTTTTTCCCCGTTTTTTTTTTCAGTGATCCAAGATTCTTTGTTTATGCACCACACTCCATGCAATATGTGCCCTCCTTAATACCCACCACCAGGCTCACCCATCCCCCCACTGCCTCCCCTCCATAACCCTCAGTTTGTTTCTCAGACTCCACAGTCTCTCATGGTTCGTCTCCCCAGTCTCTCATGGTTCGTCTCCCCCTCTGATTTACCCCAATTCATTTTTCCTTTCCTTCTCCTAAGGTCCTCCACTTTATTTCAATTCATTTTTCCTTTCCTTCTCCTAAGGTCCTCCACTTTATTTCTTACATTCCACAAGTAAGTGAAGCCATATGATCATTGACTTTCTCTGCTTGACTTATTTCATTCAGCATCTCCTCCAGTCCCGTCCATGTTGATACAAAAGTTGGGTATTCATCCTTTCTGACGGCTACATAATATTCCATTATATATATGGACCACATCTTCTTTATCTATTCATCTGTTGAAGGGTATCTTGGCTCTTTCCACAGTTTGGCGATTGTGGACATTGCTGCTATGAACATTGGAGTACATATGGCCTGTCCTTTCACTACATCTGCATCTTTGGGGTAAGTACCCAGTAGTGCAATTGCAGGATCATAGGATAGCTCTATTTTTAATTTTTTGAGGATTCTCCACACTGTTTTCCAAAGTGGCTGCACCAACTTGCATTCCCACCAACAGTGTAAGACGGTTCCCCTTTTTCCACATCCTCTCCAACACTTGTTGTTTCCTGTCCTGTTGATTTTGGCCATTCTAACTGGCGTAAGGTGGTATCTCAATGTGGTTTTGATTTGAGTTTCCCTGATGAACATTTTTTCATGTGTCTGTTAGCCATTTGTATGCCCTCTTTGGAGAAGTGTCTGTTCATGTCTTCTGCCCATTTTTTTGACATGATTATCTGTTTTTTGGGAGTTGAGCTTGAGGAGTTCTTTATAGATCTTGGATATCAGCCCTTTGTCTGTAGTGTCATTTGCAAATATCTTCTCCCATTCCATGGGTTACCTTTTTGTTTTGTTGACTGTTTCCTTTGCTGCGCAGAAGCTTTGTATCTTGATGAAGTCCCAAAAGTTCATTTTCACTTTTGTTTCCTTTGCCTTTGGAGCCGTATCTTGAAAGAAGTTGTTGTGGCCGATGTTGAAGAGGTTACTGCCTATGTTCTCCCCTAGGATTTTGATAGATTCCTGCCTCATATTGAGGTCTTTCAACCATTTCAAGTTTATCTTTGTGTATGGTGTGAGAGAATGGTCGAGTTTCATTCTTCTATACATAGCTGTCCAATGTTCCCAGTACCATTTATTGAAAAGAGACTGTCCTTTTTCCACTGGATTTTTTTTCCTGCTTTGTCGAAGATTATTTGACCATAAAGTTGAGGGTCCTATATCTGGACTCTCTACTCTGTTCCATTGGTCTTATGCGTCTGTTTTTGTGCCAGTACCATGCTGTCTTGGTGATCACAACTTTGTAGTAAAGCTTGAAATCAGGCAACGTGATGCCCCCAGCTTTGCTTTTCTTTTTCAACATTTCCTTAGTGATTCAAGGTCTTTCTGGTTCCATACAAATTTTAGAATTGTTTGTTCCAGCACTTTGAAAAATGCCAGTGGAATTTTGTTCTGGATGGCATTGAAAGTATAGATTGCTCTGGTCAGTATAGACATTTTAACAATGTTTATTCTTCCAATCCATGAGCATGGGATGTTTTTCCATCTTTTTGTGTCTTCTTCAATTTCTTTCATGAGTGTTCTCTACTGTTTTCAACAATGCCCTGGGGCATAAATTGATCTACCAATTAATCCAGTCAAATTCTAATTCCTTGGAAGGCATATTTTCTGAAGCCAAGGTGTGATTTTTTTGTTCTGATCCCAGGAGTTTCTTCCTAACTGTACTATTCCCTTGTTCTCTCCTGCAAACCAGACAGCCTATAGTCTAGCTTATGTGTTGAATCTCCTCCCAACTGCCTTCCCTCAGCCCTCCACTATTCTTGAGAGCACTCTGTGGCTTGAACTTCTTCACCCTCTGGTGCAGAAGTGTTCTGTTCCTGGGAAAGAGAATAGAAACTCTCTGTTTTGTGGATGTTTCTCCGCCCAGGCAAAAATCTCTGAGCCAGGGCTCAGTGAGGAGGGTGTAGGGACACAGCAAAATACGATGCAGAATTCTAAAAGAATGAAACCAAGCTCATTGAAAACAATGAGGTATATGCTGATGTAGAAAGATCGCCAATGTATATCATTAAATGAAAAGGATACCATGGTAGTGGTAGTTTGGTCCCTTTGGTGTACATTTTTCAAATACTTAAATGGGTGTATATATGTGGGCATTGTCTTTTTTTGTGGAAGTCATCAGAAGCTGTGTCTTACAGGTTATCTTTGGCAAGAGACCATGAGGATGTGGGAAAGAGGCTTTCCCATGTTATTTTCCCCTCTAGATGTCTTTAGGGTGTTAATATCCTAGATATATATTACTTTTTTTATGCCAAATGCATTTCCTAGGTGGGGAGATTTGGGCCACTTTTGGTTTCCTTCTTTATTCTTATGTATATAAATTTTTAATTGTTAGGTCAATATGTCATAGAGGAAGGTTTGTGAAATGAAAGTGTCTTCTTCAAAGTACAAGCTCATGAAGCAAAGCTCCTAGTTTTCCCAATCACCTATGTCTCACGTGCACCTGGTGACCATCTTGCAACCTGACCCCATCTGTCCAAGTCACAAGCAGAGTTAGCCAATCACTACTGAAAACCTAGAAAGGGGGAAGCCCTCCTGTCAGAGCTATCCAAAGACACAAGAGCATGAGGTGTCTGAAGGTGGCTGTATTCAGACCCTTGCTCCTCAAAGTGTGGTCTGTGAACCAGCAGCATCAGTGTCACGTAGGCACAAATTGGAAATGAAGAACCTCAGTCCCCATCACAGATCTACTGAACCAGATCTGCATTTTATAGGATTCCCAGGTGATTCATTAGCACCCTGAAGTCTAAAAAGCATTTGACAGGCTCCTGGCTTATCAACCCCCGCTGTGCACTGGAATCACCTGCACGGTCCTTTAGATACATCAAGGCAGGTGGGTCCCAACACAGACAGAAAGAATCCACATCTCTGGGGTGACCCTTCTGTGGGAGATTCTAATGTGGGGCCTGGGATTTCAACATCCCCAGAACAATCAATACCTCCTTGCAATACACCTCAAACATCGCATCTGTGATAGCCACTGATTTACAGAGAGTTTTCTATCTACTGCTCACTATACTAAGTGCTTTATACATTCCATCACTTTTTAATCTCTACAGTCCCATAAATTGGGCATTGGCATGTTCATCTTACAGATGAGAAAATGGAATCTTAGAGTTGGTCTGTCCCCAGCCTCCTGCAACTGGTAAGGCACAGAGGGCAGGTTCAAACCCAAGGAGCCTAATCAGTTTGTTATCCATTACAATATAGTTGTTTGCCTGTGCCTCTTATTAAAATATTACCCTTTGTGATTAAGAAGTGATCCTAGGTGGCTCAGTTGGTTAAGTGTCAAACTCTTGATTTAAGCTCAGGTCATCTCAGGGTCCTGTATCCAGCCCGGCGTTGGACTCCATGCTTAGCTCGGAGTCTGCTTGAGATTCCCTAACTCTCTCTCTCCCTCTGCCCCTCTCTCCACTCACACTCTCTCTTGATCTCTAAAATAAATAAATCAAATCTTTAAAAAAAAAAAAGTATGTGATCGTTTCTTGAACTCTGGTGCCCAGCTCAGTGTAGGTGCTCAATGAGAATTAGAGCAACGCCAAGTGCATTGTAAGCTTGATGTTTTGCATGTGTGTAATATAACATCAATGGGTAAAAATATCTACGGGTGAAACACAGCCCAGAATCCTGGAGGTAGATGACATGATCCGCCCGTGCCCTCTCTCAGGACCCCATCAGAAACTTAGCTGATACCTACTAATGTTTTATCTGAAAGTCTGGCCTCCAGTTGTCATCCGATGATTCCTTCATCTGACCTCCCCCTTCTTTTACAGGATGGGGGTCTGCACTGCTCGTGTCAGCATTTCCCTTATGTTAGGTCAACGTATGACATGCTTCTGTGGTCCCCCATGCGGTTCATCAGAGAAGAGAGCACGGGAGAGAGGGCTGAGCTAAATGAACACTCAAGTCCCTTCCAGCTCATTTACGGTTTCTGTTCCAGCTGTGATTCCTGGTCCTTCCCAATGAGCAAACATCTCCACAGGCTTATGGAAGGCACTATGTGCTCCCTGTCGGCTGCAAGAAAGCCAGAATGCAACCTAGACCACGCACTCAATCTTGGTGTCTGCCAAAGTGCCTCTTCCCTCTGCTCTGAAAGGCACCCTCTCTACCCATGCCAAGGTCCGCACAAAATCCCAAGAGAGATCAGTGAGTTACTCTGATGTTTATTTTAATGCATCTTAGTCCACACAGTTTGGTATAAAATCAGAAAAAGCAAAGCCAAAAAAAAAAAAAAAAGGTCTGGAGTCTTAGCATCAGAAGGGCACCGTATATACATCTACAGTGGTGGCCAATACGAGTCATTGCCAGACAGTCCTTGGAGCCAGAGAACAGTCTAGACCCAACTGAGCCCTGGGAACACACAGTCCCGGGCAGGGCGGGGGGGTCTAGAGGCTTGTCCCGATGCTCCGACCGTAAGGAGGATGTGGGAGCGATAAAGGCTGTGTTTATTATTTATTTATTATTGGAATAACTGCAGCCTAGCTAGGTACAAAAGCAGTTATAAACCATTTATATTACAGAGAATTATTCAGGTCTCCATTCTACTTTATGTTGTAAAACCGTTAATTGAATTTCCAGTGAGTGGTTTAGATGATTAGTGATACTAAGGAATGGTAAATACATAGCACCATTTCATAGGTTTCTTGTCACCGATTTCTCATCTCGACGTGTGACTGAGACACCCACCGTCAAGGGCAAGCATTCCAAGGCCACAAGCCGTGTTTTTGCCGAGGGCTCCAGTTTGGGGGTCTCGCCCATGTGAGCGTGAGGCTTCGCACGGGGGTGTGCGCAGCGCCCATCTCTGTGCGAGAAGCACGGGGTCACCCACAATTTAAGGGTTTTGGCCATTCGGGGTTTCTACCCACACTTTGGTTTTCTCAGTGAGGTGGAGTGGAAGGGAGGTATCTTCTCTCAGATAAAAGGGAAGGGGCAAGACGGAGTTATTTCATGTCTGGGCAAAACAAAAAGAACGAAAAACAGAACAGAAAATACTGAGCTCGATTATACGGTTAGGATGTCAAGTCCCTTAGCTACTTCTTTAAGATTCAACACAAGGCTGATGGTCAACATAAAAAGCAAACAATACTATGTACATATATGTAAAAAGTGTTATAAATAGGTTTTATAAACCGTAGATATTATATACATCTTCAGTCAACACTTAACCCCCCCCCCCAACTGCTTTCTGTTTGGTTTGGTTTGAGTTTGGGTTTTTTGGCTAGCTCTTTTTTTTTTTTTTTTTCCTGGTTTCTGGTTTCCTTCCTCCCTTCCCCTAGGTACGCTCAGTGCCTCAGACCAGCTGTCTGGGCGCCTCATTCGCGTTTTCGCAAGATCACGTATACGACGCCGCTGAGAAGGGCCAGGGGGAAGGCCACCCAGGCCAGAATGTAGGCGAAGCCATAGGAATACGCCGAGTTGAAATGCCATTCCGGGTGCCTCACCGTGTAGATGGAAGCCGCACTCATCACGCACAGACCTGGGGAAAGAGAGGGGCAAGCAGGGTGAGGGGGAGGGCACAGCGAGGGGTCCCCTGTCCACCAGCCCCAGTGCAGACTCCATAGGACTCTGGGTACCTGCCTACACCACTCCCTGCTCTTGACTCACACACACTCATGAACACAGACACACACCACGTCGCCCAATCTTTGGCAGACAAGGCTGTGCAAGAAGAGCGTATCTGACTCTGGAAGGAATCTGCTGCCAGGCTGAGCAGAGGGGTCTCAAAGACCTAAAAACACAGAGAGGGATCCGCTCTCTGGTTCTGATCTACGTTGACCTAGACCAGCATCTCCGAGGTCCCTTGTTATCCTTTCCGCCCCGTCTCTGTTCCTTTAACTGTCACCAACTCCTAGTCAACAGCAAGAATTTGGGTTGTAAGATAAACCTGCCTAGCTCTTTCCAAAGAGGGTTGGGTGTGGGAGCCCCTGGGAACCCATGAACCGCTCTACAAGTGGGTGGTGGCGTCATCTGAACCAGTAAAGTGAAATGACATTCTGCCATTACCTAAGTAGTGCAAGGGCCAGAGCATGGGGCTCCAGGCAGGACCCTAAGCTGGATTGTCACATAGCAGATCAAGTAATCCATGCCTATAGGCATCGCTAGGCATACGAAGGAATATAGAGGAACAGGAAGAGGAGGAGAAAGGACAGGATATGAGCAGGAAGCGGAGGGAGGAGGAAACCATCACTGCACATGGTCCCTTCCAACAGTTCCTGGTGCCCCCAAGGTTTGGTCCGAAGCCCAAAGAGGAGGGGAAGATTACTGGATACACGGATGAATCAGGTGACCTCTCCCCTGCCTACCTCTGCAGCCCTTTGGTGTGGGAAGGACAAGAGAAACCTCCACCTAGGGGCTCTTGAAGCAGGCAAGTTCAAGAGTGATGGTCTATGCCCACAATGACAGTCAGCACGCCCCTGCAGGGAGGGGTCCAGGGATGCCAGCACCCCAGCGCAGAGCTGCACAAAGCCAGCCCTGTTCCCTCTGAAAACAGGGTCTGTGAGAGGCTCTGAGTGACTCTATTATAAATCCAGCATGCTCTGCGGGATTCCTGTGGTTCCAAAGCTCCCAGTGCCCCAGACCACCTACATCTAACCTCACTGCTATTCGGGCTGCTGTTCCGCGGGACACTACAACTTTGTTTGAACAAAGCGCCTAAGTGGGACTGCGTTACATTCACCACCCTGATAAGACTGTCCTTCTCCAAGTCAGAGGAGAAAACTCCCACTCGGTTGGCCCCCGCTAAGAAAGCCACACAATGGTCCTGGAACTACAGTGGGATCGGATCCAGGATCTGCTACCTACAGAAAGTTCCGGAGACAGCGAAGAAGCCAGTGGGGGGGGGGGGACTAGAGCTGGCAAACTGTCGTCCCGGGAAGACAGCCGTTTTGATCCTCCGGGAACACGCTTTATTTGCCCTGAGGCCCGTGATCCCCAATTCCCGCCCCCCAGAGCCTCCAGGGCTCACCTCGGCAAACTGCAGATTTGCGTCTTTAAGAAAGATTGCAGTTGTCTCTCGGGAGACCTACCTAACGAGGGCAGGGCCATGAAAAGAGAAATGTGGGCGCCTGGATGGCTCAGTGGGTTAAAGCCTCTGCCTTCAGCTCAGGTCATGATCTCAGCGTCCTGGGATCGAGCCCCACATCAGGCTCTCTGCTCAGCCGGGAGCCTGCTTCCTCCTCTCTCTCTGCCTGCCTCTCTGCCTGCTTGTGATCTCCCTCTCTCTGTCAAATAAATAAATAAAAAATCTTAAAGGAAAGAAAAGAGAAATGTGACCGAGGGAACAGTGTACGAAAAGGCCCAGCCGATGCCTGTCACGTTGGCAAAGCTTCCAAATGGGCCATGCATCTAACCGGCCACGGCGTGAGAAAAGGCCACGAGAGCTGTGTAGACCAACTGTGCCCCAGTTTCCCTGGGAAGGAGCGTGCATTCTCTCTGTGACCAAGAGAGACAGAGGGAGGTAGGATTCACAAGGAGAGTCGACTGAGCAGATGGCCTAGTTTATATGAGATTTGCCTGAGGAGCCTCTCAGAAGCAAAGGGATTTGCACTTTGCCATGATCTGCAATGAGCTGAGATACTTACAAAGCCCAAGAGTAGATACACGCTTTGTAATTACTGTCGTCAGGAGACGGATGTTTTAGAGAATGTGTTATGACAAGGCTGGCTGTCTGTACAGCCCTGGAATATAGGATAATTGATGCCACACCACAGCCCCAAAACATTCGTCCCGTGAGTGGGTGGCTACTCGCTTCCTCACCCACGGGTAGGTGGGGGCGCCGCGATGAAGGTCCCCCATGGGGGAGGTGAGCGAGGTGCGGCCGCACCAGCAGCCTTGTGCTTTCCTTCCCCACGGATGACCCGTCTGTGCTCTGGGGGTGACAGTGACGTCCCAGTAGGGGCCTGAGTCTGGGAGGGTGGTCAGCCATCAGTGGGGGCCATCGATCCTGTCCAGACAACATTTGAGAGTTTCTCCGGTCTGGGTGGCTGGATCTGGAACCAGCCCCCTCGTTGCTATGAAGGGGTGAGCAATCAGAGCCCAGACCCTTTGGAAGGGAGCAACCAAGGGGCCAAAGACAAAGCAAGAAATGGAGGGAAGTCTCGAAACTTCCTTATCTCCATTGTGTTTGGCTCCGAACACGTGTCCTGAGCGCCTAGTGTGTGCAGGCACTGTTCTGGCTACTGAGGGCACCCGGATGGATAAGACGTGCCCCCTCGTTTCAGGGGGGAGTGTCGTTCAGGAGCAGACGCCTCCGTAGAAACTACCAATATGGTCTGACGTGATTTCAAGAGAGGGAGAGAGAAATGCATCAGATGATGCCCTCAGAGGATGGACAGGCACAGAGTCCAAACTGGGGAGCCCAGGGAAGCCTGACGGGGGAGACGGGGCTTCGCCCGAGTCTACAGGGCATGGAAGAGTTAGCCAGGGGAAGCGGGTCCTGACAAGAATCTCCCAGGACGGGGGGCGGGCAGCAGGAGGGGGGGCAGGAGAGCCCTGAGTGGCACACCGAGGAAGTCGTGGTGGGAAGCCCATCTTCAGCCGACGGGAAACACGATCTGGGGTGTGTTTTAGGAGGTCACCCTGGGAGGGACGTGGGACATGGATTTCAGGGTGGTGACAAGACAGGGGATGGGAAGGCGCCCAAGTTGGCTTTTGCACCACGGCAGTGGTGTTAGTGAGGACGAGAAGAGAACGGAAATGGACACGACCTCCATGCAGGGGTGGCCTGGATCTGGGGCGAGGGAGAGAGGGGCACCCGGTATGGCCCCCTGGTGGGCTGACTTAGCTCCCTGGGGAAACAAGGAGATCTGAGGGGCCACAGCATAAACGGCTGGGAGGAATGAGCGGTCAACAGAATTAAAAGGAGCGGAGGGACTCAGCAAGTGACTTCAGAGAATTAGAGCAGTGACCTCCACGGAAGCTGCTCATTCAAGAACCTGGACTCGAAGCCAGAGGGAAGCTGGCTAAAAAGTAAACAGGAGGTACAAGGTGCCTCGTGGCATTGGATGGAGGAGTGAGCGCCTTCGAGTCACCCCACCTGGTTCTGGGGGTCTTGAGGTGGGGCAGGAAGTGGCAGGAAGGTCCTTCCTCTGAAAGCCCTGGGCTCTGCTCTCTGTCTGACTACGCAGGACTTTCTCTGCCCTGCTGGCCCGGTTTCCGATCTCAGCATCCAAGTGGCCCTCACCACCTGGAAAGCCGCCCGAAGCATTCCTGGATTCCCACCTGGGCACAGTGAGTGCAACATCTGGAAGGGTTCGCTGCGATGGGGGGTTCCTCAATGTGGCATCTGGCTGCCACTTCCCTTGACCCCCTCAGAACAGGGAGGGTGCTGTGCTTTTTTATTCATCCCCCAAAGTCTTTCATCCTAAAGCCCTACATCTGTATCGTCTGTTTGATAGAAGAAACAGAACAAACAGAACCACTCACTCAGAGGTCTGCTTTTACCATCTTCAGGGTTCTCTGCGCTAATCACAATAAATACTAACTACACATGTGATCCACGTTTGATTCTGCCAAGGGAATACAATTATCCAGTCATCCAACAAGTGGGTTATTCAGGGCCTTCTACGTGGCGTGCCTGGAGCTCAGTGCTGGGTGTTAAGTAGTTAAATGTAAATCCAAACACGGGCTCTGTCTTTCAGGTCTGCATCTGTATGAATTTCTTGATGCTTTCTCATGGAGTGTAACCCAGCCCAACGGACTTGGGGTCACGGAAACCACTGTCTGAGAACAGATGGGTACCGGTTCTGAAAATAAAAAAGACTCTGAAATCCAGAGAGAGGATCAGAATGGCTCTTCTCTAAGAAGGGGGTTTAGAAGAATCTGTGGTTCAGGAATGGGATGAGTGGTTGGCAGAGAAATTCCGAGAAGACCTTACAGTGGGATTAGGGACAGTGTGATGGCTACACCAATAGTTCCCAACCCTGGATGAACATCAGAGTCACCCAGGGAGCAGCCCCACCCAAGAGCTCTCCAGGGATGAAGCCTGAGAAGCAGCATGTTTGTTAAAGCACCCTCTTTTTAAAAAGGTGATTCTTTTAAGAAAAAAAAAAGATTTAATTATTCATGTGAGAGAGAGGGAGGGAGAGAGTGTGTGTGCATGAGCAGGGGGAGGGACAAAAGGAGAGGGAGAGAGAGAATCTCAAGCAGACCCCCCACTGAGCACAGAGCCTGACACGGGGCTTGATCCCACGACCCTGAGATCAGGACCTGAGCCGGAACCAAGAGTCAGATGTTCAACCAACTGAGCCACCATGCACCCTTAAAAAGATGATTCTGATGTACAGCTAAGATTGAAAAGCAATGAACTAGATGGAGCCTCTTGACACGTCTCCAGGAAGCAGGCGGCCTAAGAAGTATGTAATCAAGGGAAGACAGCTCTTCACTGTGAGACTTGTGGCTTATTATGAAAAGCAGAAGGGGATGAGGCAGCAAAGCAGGCGGACCGATAAGCACCCACAGAGGTGTAATCTAGAGCAAGCAGAGACGGCTCCTAAAGCTACAGTCAGCCCCGAGAGCCCCCCACACCTTGTACCTGCCTTTCCCACACGCTCAAGTGTGTGATCTAAGAAGACCGCAGCTGGAACCTTCAAAGGGACACTAGGCAGAGACTGTGCAGCCTGAAACAACCATCTGGGAGACTCTGAAGATCATCGAGTGGCTTCCACTTAAAATGCTTCGGTGCAGGGTGCTTGGGGGGCTCAGTTGGTTAAGCATCTAACTTTGGCTCGGGTCATGATCCCAGGGTTCCGGGATCGAGCCCCGAGTCAGGCTCCCTGCTCAGTGGGGAGTCTGCTTCTTCTCCTCCCTGCTTGTGCTCTCTGTCTCTCCCTCTCTCAAATAAATAAATAAAATCTTTTAAAAAGATAATAAAAAATAAAATGCTTTGGTGCTTTGAAGAAGCATGGGGATCTCTAAAGGAAGCCCCTTCCTCTTTAGTCCTAAACTTGAGTGGCAAAACCCTACAAAGCGAGTTCAAATGCAACATTCTGGAGAGACTGGGGTTACCAGAGGACTCCTTTCAGCTCACGTGAACTGGAGCTCACAGTTAGGAACAGAACATTCTTCAGGCTTATAAATTACGACCACTCCTGTAGCTCAGTATGGCTAATTCAAGACAACTTCCTGTTCAAATAGGGACCGCCAGTCTGACGAACTGATAAACTGAAAATCGGGTCTCGCGAGAGATAAGAATCTACATTCAAAGGGGAAGAATGAAGAACAAACCATGGGCTTTTCGATTGAGCGGTTTTTTTAGAGCAGAATTCTAACGGGCTTGCACTGAATTCAGAGGAGAGCCAGAACAGGACGGGTTAGCAAACCTATGCTGGAAAAGTAGAGTTTCTGCCTTGGGTGTTGGGTTCTGTGGAACCGTGGTGGAATCTGCATCTCTAACGATAGCAGGTTCCTATTAGAAGTTGTTCCATGAGAAGTGGAGTCAGAAGTGGAGTCAGTCTGTGGTTGTTGCGTGAGTTGGGTGACCCTGGGGACTCATGATCCTCTCCCAGTCTCTAGTTATCAGTAAAGTAACACACGGGGACACGTCAATATAAACATCTGATGAAAGTTCTGGTTCCTAAGTCTGGATTGTCTTATCTCAAGGACACATCCATTGATGCAACAGACATCATCATTTGACTTGATATCAAACTGTAAATGGTAATCCAAAAAAAAAACCCCAGAATACATTCTAGTTTTGCATATAACTTCTGGAAGCGGAGTGACTAATGATAGCTCTGCTTCTAACATACCTAGGAATGATACCTTACTCCATAATTTGTGATTTAACAAAATTGGCAACATTCCAGGAGCCTGGCTTGGTGTAAGAAAACTGTGCAGGTAGCAAAGCACTCTTCGGTTTTGAAATCCTCAAAGGGTACATACTGAAATGTTGTATTTAAGGATTTCATGAGAAGTAGCTGTCCAGTGTCATTCCTTCCTCAGGGAAAGGGTAACTCTCCCGCTTCTAGAACAAGGTCATCAACATTCAGACTCAGGCTGCGCCTTACCACACCGCCATGTGTAAGCCATCATATCCGCATATCCATCCATCCATCCGTCCATCCATCCAGGACATGTGGGCTGTTTTCAACCCTCCAATGATGCTTCTGAGCGCAGAGTGGTGATTCAGCACCATGGACATTCCGACAACCAACCAAGAGATAGCCTAGCCCTTTGCCTACTCAGCCAGATTCTAGAACATCCCATTGGACATAGAGATACTCTAATATATATGGAGTTTGTGACTTATTAACATGGACTCTAGGAGCCACCACCCCATCTGCCTCTGGCTTCTCTCCAGTGTTTTCTGACTCAGTCAACTGGTAGTCAACAGACAGAAAGATAAAGAGTCATTGGAGGAAGACATTGCTCAGAATGTAGAGACAAAGCTGGAAGATGTCACCCTCTATAATGGAAGCTTCTTGGACTCTGCATGTTGTATGTATGGATAACCTGTCTAGTGGGGGAACGTGAAGGCAGTTTAAGGAAGAGATGAAGGAGACCTCATATGTTGTCATGGCCCCATGTTTGGGAAATGAAGGCACATTACACAGGAGTGCCAAAATGAAGACACCTGAGGATGACAACAGTAAATCAAAGCCCACCAGAACACTGGAGGGGGAGTAAAGGAGAGTAAGAATTCACCACGGCTTCATCACTGCTTGGAGCAAGGAGACAAGAGCTCAGCAGCACATCAGGGCTCCTTTCTATGCTGAAGCACGGACGGCTTCTTGGGCATAACATAATGTACAGGATATGCCCTCAAGACTTGCCTTGGCTCTACTGATATTCTTTGCATTCACCTCTGATTATGTGTCCAGAGTATAGCTTCGTTCTTGGTGACAGGTCTGGCTGGATTAGGGACCTTCCTTCCAGAGCCCCTAAGTCTTATTTCCTATGGATCTCATTCCATGGCATAGCGGAGAGTTCCCAAATACTAAGGTGTAGGTACACACACACACACACACACACACACACACACACACACACACACACACCTGTACTCCACATAAACCATCCAAGGTACAGACTCACAAACATCCATCCTTCTGGGGCCATGTCCTTCTACTGACTGATCATTCCCCAGCCTTGGACAGGCACAGTCGCCACATGAACTTGACATCATCTCCAACTTACCGGCAAGGACTTGGAAGACTCCAGTGATGTAAAACCGGCCCCCTTTGGTGAGAGTGAAGAGCTGACAGAAGAACAGGAACAGGGACAGAACACTGAAGATGACGGACAGGATCATGGTGGCCTGGACAGACTGCAGCCATTCTGGGAGGGGAGAGACACCAGGTTAGGAAAAGCCAGCCAAGGCCGGGGGAGGGGCTGTGCCATGAGGAACATGGCGCCCGGCACACCGTGACCCCTGAAAACCACAGTCCTCCCAGGTGACAGAAGCCTTTTATTATGAGCAGGACTCAAACCATTCACTTGTATCATACCTACTTAATTGTAGCCCTTTTAAGAAAGGCCTGTAGGAAAATAGCTCCAGTCCCACTACTAGGAGTTTAACTCAAGTTAAAATATATTGTACTCCTTCCCAGTCTTTTTGCCAGATGAATTACTCCCACATAAATACGCGTGTTGAAGCAGGTCCGAGCCCCACCCTCCGTCTTCTCTCTTCTTGCCCTCAAGGGGGTTTCAAGGGCTTATTTATTGGAACCCCTATATTCCAAGAATAATTTAAAACCACTGTTCAAAATATCAACATCCCCCCAAGGAGAGGTAAGGATCATGAGGATGGCTGGGAAGAACAAACAGTATGGATGCCAAAACCAATTTTGTAGTAAATTGGAAGAAAACCCTGATGGAGAAGAGCGTGTTATGAAAATCCATTTGCTCGGCCAAGCTATTATCTTGGTCAGTCTTAACCCCAGTCATGAGCCTCAGCACAGACCGGTCTATACTCAGTCAAATCACCAGGTGGGATGCTGGATTCCACTTCTACAGCTTTGTTGAAACCCTCTCCCCACCCTGCCCAGCTTGGATCAAATCCCCAAGCTTCCAAATGAAATTCAGGTAGTAAAGGGAATTCTGTAGTTCACTATCTACTGCAGAAGAACGTCATCTCAGGAGGGAGGGGAGACGAGGACACGGCCAGGGCTCAGCACTACAGAGGGAACCTATGGTGTTCACCTAGGAGAGCTACGTTTGGCTTTGTCCACCTGTCACTCACATCCTTTCCTCCAAGTGCCAAAGAATCACTGGGGTGGGAGCTGCTCTAAACAAGGCAAAGCAACTGGAGAAGCACGGGGCTTTATCCTCTCATCCAGGAACTGGGTACTGTGTAAAAGCTTTGAGAAATGCATTGATGCTCACACAGTACTCCAAACTATGAAAACTACAAGGCTTATACTCAGTCACAAAATACGATGAACGTCGTTTGAGTCACAAGGAGATCCCGGCAGAATTTTAAGGGCGCTGGCGGGGTTAACTGCAGAAACATCGGAGATCCACCAATCCAGCCCCTTTATACTGAAAGAGATTTCTGGAGATGTTCTGACAAGCCCAACTGGCACAGCCAACTCTGGGACGCCCTTGATTCCAGTCTAGTATTCTTTCCACCGTGACAGAACATTTGCTTCTTTTATGTTCTCAAGGTCTTTGTCAATTAAGGTAAGAAAATGATGTCCTGGGTTGTGAGCCATCCTGACTTCATTTTTTATATGCCTCTTAATTAAACCTGTTTGTCTTTCTCCAGCCTGGTAATTCCTCTAAGGGAGCAGTCTGCAATAAAGCTAATGTTGCCGTAATGCTATTTTTTCAAAAGTAAACCAATTATCCGGCACTCTGCTAGATGAGGTTGGAAACATAAAGATAACGTGAGACCCGAATCCAGAACAAAAACAGTGACTGAGTTTTTTTGCTGGGAAATGTTCTTGCAGGTGCACCGTCCCAGGCAATATGGCTGGTGCAGATGAAAACCTGGATTTCCTGGGCGCCTGGGTGGCTCAGTGGGTTAAAGCCTCTGCTTTCGGCTCAGGTCATGATCTCAGGGTCCTGGGATCGAGGCCCACATCGGGCTCTCTGCTCAGCAGGGAGCCTGCTTCCTCCTCTCCTTGTCTCTCTGCCTGCCTCTCTGCCTACTTGTGATCTCTCTCTCTCTGTGTCAAATAAATAAATAAAATCTTTAAAAAAAAAAAAAAAGAAAACCTGGATTTCCTCCTCCAATTCTGAAACCTTTACCTTACTCTTTACCTCCCCTACCATTAACAACAGACCTCACATTTAGAGAAAACTCTAAAGAGTCTAAAAGACGTCTAAAAGCGTCTAAAAGACGCTAAATCTACGGGAATAGGAAAAATCCCTTAGACTTAGAAATGCAACTAAAGTCTTTTTGGGTTTTTTTGGTTGGTTTTTTTTTTGTTTTTTTTTTTTTGCCCCAGGGGACTAAAGCCTTTTTGAAACTTCTTTTACCAATAATTTGAACTTGAGTCCCAACCCCATTACAATGGAGTTATTTTGCCATAAGGTGTCAAATCAGATCAGAATTACCATAAGGTGTCAAATCAGATCAGAATTACGGGGTCAAGGAAGTCTTTATTCAATGAGTATTTATTTGCTAAACACCTACTGTTTTGAGGCTGGCGTTGAAGGTTTTCAACTATAAGCACAATAAATAAAACACATACATGAAGATACTAAGTCCAACTACATCATCAATCATAATATGTGTAAATGGGTTCAAGTCACTCGTTAGAAGATGAAGAATTTCACCTTGAATGACGTAATTCCCATTGATAGTCTGATACAAGAGACACACCTAAAACAAACAACAGTCGAAAATCGAAAGACTTTAAGAAGAGGTCCCAGGCAAATAGTAACAAAAAACAAGTAAGTATAGTAATAATAGCATCAGACAACACAGAATTTAAATTGAAAAAGATGAAAAGAGCCAAAGAGGGATACCTCATAGTGAGGAAAGACCCAGTTGACCATGAAGAAAAGACAGTCATAAACCTTTATGTCTATAAAATAACATGGCCCAAAAAGGTATAAAGTAAAAGATAATTGGGAGATGAGAAGAAATCGACAAAGTCACAATCATAGTCAAAGTCGTTAGCATACCTCTCTCAGAATAAACAAATCAAGTAACTAAAAAAAATACAGTAGCAGGGAGATTATTGATAACCACTTCAACTTAGTAGATATACAGAAAATTCGTCTCCATATAACAAAGACCATGAATTATTTTTCAAATGTACAAGGAACAGTCTTAACACATTATATATTAGGTGACAAGTAAATCTCAATAAATCTCAAAGGAAGCAAAAGTGATACAGGCATAAATTGAGGCAAACAGAAAGTAGGAATGAAAAACAAACTGGCTTGGGGCACCTGGGTGGCTCAGTGGGTTAAAGCCTCTGCCTTCAGCTCAGGTCATGATCCCAGGATCCTGGGATCGAGGCCCGCATCGGGCTCTCTGCTCAACAGGGAGCCTAGTCCCTCCTCTCTCTCTCTGCCTTCCTCTCTGCCTGCTTGTAATCTCTCTCTCTCTGTCAAAAAAAAAAAAAAAAGGAAAAACAAACTGGCTAAAATAATATTGGAAATTTAAAAATAGTATTTGGACAAAGAAATCAAGATGAGAACTAAAACTTTCTTCAGCAGGGATTGGGATTGAGAGAGTAGTAAATGTCAAATCTTTGGGCGGTGGTCCAAGCCGTACTCAGTTGGATAATGTACGCCCTTAGAGTATATACTAAAAAACACAAGTATTGGCAAAGAATGAACTAAACTTTCCACTTAAGAAGTTAGAAAAGGGGGGTGCCTGGGTGGCTCAGTGGGTTAAAGCCTCTGCCTTCGGCTCAGGTCATGATCTCAGGGTCCTGGGATCGAGGCCCACATTGGGCTCTCTGCTCAGCAGGGAGCCTGCTTCCTTCTCTCTCTGCCTGCCTCTCTGCCTACTTGTAATCTCTCTCTCTGTCAAATAAATAAATAAAATCTTTAAAAAAAAAAAGAAGTTAGAAAAGGAATAATTAAATGAATCCAAAATGAACTGACTCATTACTGATGAGAGCAATTGTTAATAAAATTTAAAAAGGACAAAAATACAATTAATTAAAGAATCATATTCTTTGGTGGGGGGGGCTCAAAAAGGCAGACAAATTTTATTAAAGCACATAAAAGAAGCGCTAATGACATAGAAACATACTATGTTTCCAGATAGAAACACTCGAAGTCTTAAAGATGCCACTTTTCCCCAAAATAATGTACAAATTCGATGCTATCCTAAATAATATCCCAGCTGGAACTTAACAAATGCTTTAAAAACTTATCTGAGGTGCACCTGAGTGGCTCAGTTGGCTAAGTGTCTGCCTTCAGCTCAGGTCATGTTCCCGGGGTCCTGGGATCGAGTTCCTCATCAGGCTCCCTGCTCAGCAGGGAGAAGTCTGCTTCTCTCTCTCCCTCTTCTCCTCCCCAACTTGTGATCTCTCTATCTCAAATAAATCAATAAAATCTTTTTAAAAATACAATAAAGGGGCACCTGGGTGGCTCAGTGGGTAAAAGCCTCTGCCTTCAGCTCAGGTCATGATCTCATGGTCCTGGGATCGAGGCCCTGCATCAGGGTCTCTGCTCAATGGGGAGCCTGCTTCCTCCTTTCTCTCTGCCTGCCTCTCTGCCTACTTGTAATCTCTCTGTCAAGTAAATGAATCAAATCTATAAAAAATAAAAATAAAAAAATACAATAAAAAATAAAAACTTATCTGAAGGACAATAAGTAATAGCCAAAAATTTTTTTGAACCAAACACAACAAAAAGAAAAAACAAAAACACACAAACAAAAACAAAGAGGCAGAACATCACCAACCAGATATCAAAATATAGATATGCAAAGTGTATATTTATATTATAAAGTTTTAGCAGTTCAAACTAAGCAGTTTCATGGCTATGTGGTATTAGCCATGAAAGAAAAAGAAAACAATGGCACAGAACTAAGACTTTGGGAGTACACCTGTGACTTCAGTATATAATAAACATAACATACAAATCAGTAGAGAAAGAATACAACAGAAACTAAGTGGAGGTGGCTATTCATTTGTCAAAATATAAAAGTAGATCTCTAGCTCACATCATCCACAAAGTTCAATTCCAGATGTATCAAAAAGCTCAGTGTAGATACGAATGTAGTGATCCTCAGGGGCACATGCACCCGAATGTTTATAGCAGCAATGTCCACAATAGCCAAACTATGGAAAGAACCTAGATGTCCATCAACAGATGAATGGATAAAGAAGATGTGGTATATATATATAATGGAATACTATGCAGCCATCAAAAGAAACGAAATCTTGCCGTTTGCAACGACGTGGATGGAACTAGAGGGTATTATGCTAAGCGAAATAAGTCAATCAGAGAAAGACAATTATCATATGATCTCTCTGATATGAGGAACTTGAGGGACAGGTGGGGAGTCCTGGGGGTAGGGAGGGAAAACAATGAAACAAGATGGGGGATCGGGATGGAGGCAAACCATAAGAGACTCTCAATCTCACGAAACAAACTGAGGGTTACTGGGGGGTGGGAGGGTAGGGATGGGGTGGATGGGTTATGGACATTGGGGAGGGTTTGTGCTTTGGTGAGTGCTGTGAAAGGTGTAAGCCTGATGATTCACAGACCTGTACTCCTGGGACAAGTAATAATAATAATAATAATAAAAAATTCAGTGTAGAATTATATAGCCATATATGTACATGATTCACAAAGGGGAAATAATAGCCAATAAACATACTTAATGGTACTCAACCTGATTAATATCCAAGAAAACGCAAGTGAAATCCACAAGAAATGTGATGCCAATGTGTATCTATCAAATTGGCAAAAATCAAAAAGGTTCATAAGGTCAACAGTGTACATGTATGAGAGATCACCTCTGACCACTGTTCAGAAGAATGATAATATAATCATCCTTCTGTGACCAAATTCTGCAATTTGGCAGAATATATTTAAATTGTGAAATGCCAATAACATGACTCCACGATTTCATCACTACCCTGTGGATAAATACTTAAACATATCCTCAAAGAGAAATGAATAAGGATTGCTCACTATACCATCACTCCCATAGTGGCAAAGAATTAGGGTAAATCCCTCCCAAGGAATATTTTTGCAACAGTTAAAAAGTCATGACTTAGGAAATGAATAACCTCTGAAAGGCCTCCAAGACAGCAAGACTAAGGTGACCACATAACATGACGTCATTACGGAAATACACACCAAAAAAACTTTATAAATAGGTGTAAATATGCATACACACTCATAAATATCTGTGTGCGTGTTCATTGGAAAAAGAGCCAAAGACATGACAACGGATATCCATGGCTGCCCCCAGGAGCTGGAGCTAGATTGGAGGAGAGTTTGGCCTTTGGTCAACATCTACATCGTCAGATTTATTTTTAATAAGGAGAATACTTTCCTGTAACATTTGAATAATTAAAACTAACTTAAAAGATCCCAAGGCAACGCAGACACGGCAGCCCACAAGAAGGATTCCAAAACTCAAAGAACAGTTGGAATCTGGTCAGGACTGGTTTTCCACTTGCAGGGAGTAAAGGGGTTTTTCCTTCCCTCAAATGCTATCAGATGGGAAGCCGGGAAGATAGGGAACGGGGCCAGGAGGGAGCAGGCTTCTTTCCAGCCCCTACAGGATGGCTGAACACTCGAAAGGTATTATTCAGTATCGTTCAGAAGGAAGCCCACCACGTCCTGAGGAGATTCTGAAGTGCAGAAGATTTTGCTCCAGATCCAGAATCCTTCATCTGGATTGAACTCGACCAGGAGAGCAGGCATCCCCACTCAGGGCATAGCAGGTGTTTGATCCCGTATGAGGACACCCCAAGCCCGACCGCTGGGCAGCCCAGGGATGACTCTGCCATCTACTTCTACTGACTACTGGCTTCGCTTGCCACTTAGCATGTGTTTGGCCTTGGATTTCTCTTCTCTGACATGACATACCAACTATCTCGTAGGGCTATCGCAACGATCAAAAAAAACTAACAGGAAAGCTGTGTCAAGGGATGGTACAAATCACCCCATTTAAAAAGCTGATGTGGAGGACCAGAGCAAATAAACATTTATGGACTGTTCCAGGGTATGGTTTCTGGGGTACCTCTGGCTGGGTAGCTCCGGTAGTGAAAAATGGGGATCACAGTGTTTGCGCAAGCCATATGATTAGGGCACCAACCAGAACTCTGAAAGCATTTGCCAATATTGGCAAATTATCTAGAAAGAGGCAGATAGTGACTATGTTAGGCTTTGCAGGTCAAAGGTAGGGTCTCCGTGGCCACTATTCCATTTTGGCGTCTTAGCGCAAAATTGGTCTCAGTCAATATGTAAATGAATGGGCGGGGCCCGTTCATCCAGTAACACCTGACTTACAAAATCAGGCCGTGGGCCAGGTTTGGCCTGCAGGCTGTAGCGGCCAACCTCTGCCGTCGCAAAGCAAGTCAGATATACAGGATGTCATTATTAAGGGCAGAGAGACATCTGATGTAAGGGACAGAGCTCTCAATGACAAACCTGTTTTATACGGAGCAAACCTCACATGACGCCAACACTCCAAGAGGCAAATCTGAGCTCCTAACCGAGCCCCGGGGCAGGGAGACGCTTTCTCTCCAATTGTGCTTGTGATCATTCGCTGAGCACCCACGGTCATTCCCCAGGCCTGGCTCAGTGGCTGGCCCCAGGTGGATGCCTGGGTAAATATTTGTGGAATTCCCCGTGGCAACGTTTTCATCTCCAACCCTGGTGCAGAGCCTAGGAATTAAACGCCCTGAAACTCTCTGCAGGCGTGGTTCTAATGAGAGTGCCAGGTCCAGGAGCTGCTGACAGCTCTCTGACGTGGGCCGCGGCTGCAGGCAGACCCATCTCCCCCAGCAGATAAGGGCAAGCTTGAGTTACTCAATGATCAAAGCTCGCCTCAAGGTCAGATTCCTGCTGCCGTGGCAGCTAAGCGGTGAAGGAAGGACATCTGCCCCCGCAGCTGTATTCTTAGCCTGGGGCCTGCAGTCCAGTGCGTTCTGGGCTCAGAGAGGATGAAGCACTCTGAAATGTACCAGAGCATCTGGGACCTTCCGCGTCCTTCCTTACCAGCACAGAGCCACCTGCCCCTCCCATCCCTCGGCCCCGCCGGGAGTCCAGCTGGGCTCTGAGCGACTCCTGAAAGCTTTCTGACTCGGTCAAGAGAACCTGTGTTCCTGGAAGGGAGAGGAAGGACAGGTGTGGGAGAGTCACAGCATACATCGGGGAGGCCAGGAGAGAATAAAGCCTGGAAGAAAGAGGCCATCACAGGGGTGAATCCCAACTGCAAGAGATGGATGGGATCCCACAGTTGCATTTCGAAAGTACATGACCAAAAAAATTTAATAATAATAATTTTTAAAATTTAAATAAAAAAAAAAAAGCACGGGACCAACAAGGCCTGGCTCCCCACCCACCTGCCATCACACACTGCCTTTTTCCTTACATGTCATTCCAGGAATAGCTGATCTGCCAAGCGGCCTCCATCCTCAACAATGTGGCCTTTGCATTTCGGCTTCGCCCACCAACTGGAGCACGTGCAGGGCCCAGCCTGGGTCCCCCCCGCCCAGGGGCGTCAGTTTCCTCCCCATTCAGACCAGCCGACCGCCTTGAGAGGAGGTTCAGGTCTCAGGCTGGATGCAAGCCAGAGGGGAAAGCTGAGTGTGGGCGCTCAGCCCACAGACCGCCCCCCGGAGCTCACAGAGACCAGGAAGGGCACACGGGAGGAGGCTTTTCCAACACAAAATCATGGGAGGGGGCATGTTAGCCAGAGCAAAATCCACAGGAAGAAACTTCAGGTCAAGGTGTTTCAGCTAAATCGGACACAATCGGTCAATTAACCGCACTCCTAATTAACAGGCTTAGTGGTAGACACAAGGAGTCTTTCAGAGTCTAACTTACATTGTGGTTTGACACCAACAGTCTTATTCTACTAATCCTGGGGCTTGAAAAGGGACTATAATATAGCATGGAAAGTACCTGAAAATAGGAAGCTGTTGGAGGCTTCCCTTATTTTCCGGTTGGAAAATGCTAGTAACTAGAGGATCAGGTTAGGCTAGGCTGTTTCTCAAAGAATTGTTGTGGGACCACTTACCCCAATAGCTGATTAAAAAAAAAAAAACAGGGCGCCTGGGTGGCTCAGTGGGTTAAAGCCGCTGCCTTCGGCTCAGGCATGGTCCCAGGGTCCTGGGATCGAGGCCCACATCGGGCTCTCTGCTCAGCGGGGAGCCTGCTTCCTCCTCCCTCCTCTCTCTCTGCCTGCCTCTCTGCCTACTTGTAATCTCTCTCTCTCTGTGTCAAATGAATAAATAAAATCTTTAAAAAAAAATTAAAAATTAAAAAAAAACATAGGGAATGGGTTCCACGGTCAAGTCCATTAACCTCCCTCCTTGGATGTTAATTACAATGTGCAATGAAATATTAAAGGCAAAAGGAATTCTTGCCATATAAGAAGAAGCCTTCTTAACTTTCAAATTTTCATGTTTTTCAAACTGACTCATCAGAAAACCTTTTTGTTTTAGGAACAGGCCTCTTGGAATCGCTCGGTTTGGCCGGAAAAATGGCCATCGAAGACAGAAAGGCTTTGTTTACGAGCTGTATTATCCGAAAAAGCATAGGGAATGAGGGGGGTGCCCGCGTTATTCTTCAGGATCTTTGGGTTTGAAAGGCATTCTCCACATAATAATCACCAAACGCCCCTCTCCTTTCCATTCCAGAAGTATTTTTTAAAAGGCCAAGCATCATGGTGGTTAAGAGCTAAAATGGAGCCCCTACCCCACCAGGCACAGTAACCGCCCTCCCTTCCCCTAGCACAACGCCCTACTCTCCCCTGCACAGCTACCGAAATTCTACCTAATTGCCAAGGTCCAGCTCAGGACCCGATGTGGTAGGTGCCAACTCCAGGCTCTACCTCCACGCTCGCTCTGCTAGGCAACCAAGACACCTGCCCCAAGTGCTCAGTTTGTTGGAGGCAGGCCCAGGGCAGAAAAAGCAAGGACTCCTGAGGTCTACTCTACTGGGCTTTCCATCTCAAGGCACGGAGGGTACGGAGAGGTTGACTGATGTGTTTGGAATGTAATGAATTAAACGAGCCTACTGCCTTTCTTTGGGGTTGGATGTCACAGGAGCTAGGGAGGGAGAAGGGAGAATGGCGGTCCCCCAGTCTCTGCTCATCCACGTGGCAAAGTCAAACCACCACCTCAGCTTCCGAGGGGTTGGAAGAGGCTCATGCCCGCTCTCTAGAGGCAGAACAGGACATGGTTGGGATTTCCAAGGAATCTCGCCAGCACCAGAGAAGCCACTGAAGGAAGGAGGCATCACCCAAACAAGGGGACAGCCTCGAAGACAAAACTGGGGTCTCTGGATATTGGAGGTCAGCCTAGAGACCCTTCAGAAGTTTAAACCAGGCAACCCGGTCAAACCCCAGTCTAGCCCATCGGGCAGGAAGGACGCCGTCAAAAATGAGCGGACCTAAGAGGGGACAGACTTGGGTCTAAGAGAGACACTGTTTCATGACAATACCTCACGGCTCCCCTCCCGTATCACTGGCCACTCGTTCCCAGTCCCTTCTGCTAACTCCTTCCGGCACCCCGTTTACTCACTGGGCTAGCAGGACACTCAGCTCTGGACCCTGTGCCTTTCTTCCCACCCTCCCCTCTCCTGCCTCGCCTCCCACCCCTTCCTCCAGCCAGCACACTCGGCCAGCGCCGGACTCTGTCCATTACCTCCCGGAATATTCTTCCTGTGGTTCTTCCTGTGACCAGTCCCTCCTGTCTCCATCCACAAGACGGGGAAGGAAGAGGCCTTCTGTAACCAGCTCCCCCAAGCCTGGCGACGTTCTATGTCGTCACTCTGTCTCCTTCAGAATCCTTTCCATTCTCTGCACTTGAGTGTCTATCGTATATTCTGGGTCTCGCCCGAAGTCACCGTGAGCCCCACTAGAGCAGAGGCTCAGTCCTTCTTGTTCAGCTCTGTGGGGCCGGTTTGTGGATGCGCTCAACGTATTTGAGGAATATAAATGAAGGGATGGCTGTTAGCTCTTTAAAATGAAAGAGGCTTGGGCACCTGGGTTGGCTCAGGTCATGATCCCAGGGTCCTGGGATCGAGCCCCACATCGGGCTCCCTGCTCGGCAGGGAGCCTGCTTCTCCCTCTCCCACTCCCCCTGCTTGTGTTCCCCCTCTCGCTGTGTCTCTCTCTGTCAAATAAATAAATCAAATCTTAAAAAAAGAAAAAAATGAAAAGAAATGGAAAATGAAATGAAATGGCTCTCTTGAAAGAGGCTCTCTTGAAAGGTAGTGAGATCCCCATCACTGGTAGGATGAACAGGGGATGGGTGTAGTGGAGAGGGATGGACTTGATGACCTAGGTCCCTGCCAACATTGGGAGTCTACGTGTGTGTCCATGATGACACACTGGAGAGGCTACGTGCCAGACAGCCTTCTCTGGGGCCCTGAAAACCAACACCCACAACCTCTGGCCCCACGAAGGCCAATCCTCGCTCCTGAAATACAAGAGATGCTTTCTTGACTCTGTTGGAATCCTGGCAATGTAATTTACATTTCTGAAAAAGCAAAGACTGTGAGCTTCAAGGGCCATGGGGTTCAGACCCAGGTTTGACCAAGTACGGAGAATGAATCCTGGATGTTGGCGTCTGACGAGAAACTCCGAGGGTTGAAACATTAGCATTCTGACACCACATCCCATCCCCTGCACCTCCGTCGCCTGCCAGGGCCTCGGCAACCCACAAGGGCCTGTAAAATCAAGAGCCATTACTTGGGCAGAGATTGTGGGTTGGCCCAGAGAGCCACGAAGACTTTAAATTGCAAAACATGAACCCATAAATGCAGAGGGCCCTCTGCGTTCTCTCCAATCTGACCAAGAGCTGAGCCACAGAGGGGGAAATGGTCTGATGCCCTTGCCGAAATGAGAAGGCTGCTAAATGGATTTTAAAAAAAGAGCAAGAGAGAAATCTGGAATCAGGGAAGACACAGACAAGCAACCATCGAGGCTCAAGCTAAAGGCTTCTGAGACTGGCAACATTTATATTCTTCTGATTTTCAATCCAAAGCATCAGTCTAACAGTGCCCACTACATGAGGGCCATGAGTTTGTTGTTGCCGTCGTTGCTTTGAAGGGAAAGGAAAAGCATCAGCTGCTCACTTTCTTGGCTGGCGATCCTGGATCCAGCTCACACTTTTGCTGGGGACAGACTGGAGGAGGGACAGGTTTTTTCCTTCACGCTTTCGTGTTCAGCACAGGCCCCCTCTTTTATAATGAGAAGAATTCAAGAATGCATACGTTTTGTGTGCCTAACACCTCGGGATGAAAAATTTCATCAGCTCCGTTCTGAGACAAAGGAGGACTTTTTAAGTGGGGGAAGGGCATGGGGGATGGGTTTTAGGGAAGATCGAGTCTCTGAAACCCATGAAGAGCAGGCCAAGCAAGGGACAGGCAAGGTCAGGGCTGGGCCCTTCCAGCTCCCGGGGCCCCAGGCAGCCCATAGCCAGACTCCGGAACTCTGATCCATTCTGTTACCCACCAGGTCTACGCAGACAAAACAAAGAGTTGGGAGAATGCCTGTGTGTATTTGGACCTAAAATATGCAGAATATGGAGAATTCAAAACAAAAAGCATTCGTTCGGTCAGTGCGAAGCACATTTTGCCGAACTTTCTGGGTCAGTAGATTTTAAACCCACTCATGGCGTAAGGGCTCCAAGGAGACAGGCGCCTTCGGGACTTGGGAAGAGAGCTTGGTGCATCGCCCCTGCTCCCCAGATCCCAGCCGGAGCTGCTCAGATCTCATTAGTCTGAAAACTAAGGCTCCAGGAACTGGCCTCCTCTGTCTCTGGATGGATGTCAGCTTGTTCAGATGCTGCCCCATGGGCACTTTCCTACTCAAAGCAGAAAGAACCTATTTGTTACTGGATACTAATTTCCTGCCAGGAAATAACATTTATGGCTATTTTGAAAGTCAAATGTGAAATGGGTAGATCCCTATGGGATTTTGTGTGAAAATAAAAGATCTCAATGAGGAAGACAGGCAAAAGGGCAGAGGGAAAGAAAGCAATGATGAAAGCGGTAAGAATCCCAAGTCTCAGGACAATGACCAGACACGCGTCAGTGCATTTCTACCGTGCAAGATTTCTGATGCGTTCTGCCTTATAGATGATCCGGACTGCCGCTCCAACTTGGAATAAAATGGACCAGATGCATGTAAAACCCAGCAGGTCTAAATGGACTGTAAAAAGTAGAAATGCACCCAAATGCACCAAACTGCTTACTAGGGTCTAGTAGGATCTACAGGTCAGCATGCTATTCTATCCCTCGCCTCTGGCTTCCCTCTGCCTGTCCTCCGTCCCAGGCCCCTTCCTTGCCCAGAAAGCCTGCACGGATTGGCCCCTCTGCCTGGAACCTCCTCCAGATGTTCATACAGCTGACTCCTGGTCATCCTCAAGGGGTCACTCCTGCAAGGGGCTTCCTTCCCCACCCCAATCCCTCATGACACATTAGCCTGTTTCGTTCTCTTTGTAGCTCCCATCCCTACCCCAGACTATCCATGTTTCCTGGCTGTTTATTTCACCCAGTAAAATGCACGCTCTTGTTTACTCTTGCATCCTCAGCGCCTACAGTCGTATCTGGTAGAGGGCAGGCACCCAGAGAGTAGCTGTGCACCAAAGAGCAGAGAAGGGGAGAAAGGGAGAGAGGGGGGACCTTGTGACGGGAAGTTTATGGTCAAGGAAGTAAGAGGAGGCTAATATCCCAAGATGAGGGGGAGAAGAAATAGGAGATGAGGTGTCATGGGAACAGATCATTCAGGTAGGTTCCTATGGGATTTAGGAAAGACCTCCATCTGAAGATTAAGACCAAGGAGAGGCCTCTGAAAGTCTTCAAATCCAGAGTCATAGGCCTGGCTTTGTATTTTTTAAAATACCACCCTGGACTCAATGTGAAAAATTAGTTACAAAGAAACAAGCAATGTGAAAGGTTAGGGGGCCGCCTCCATGGCTCTGATAAGTCCTGCAGGCATGGCGACCTACAAGGGAATAGCCAGTAGCTGGAGCAGAGGAGGGGGAGCTATGAAGGTGCTGAGGAGTGAGGAGGGAACACATCCGGGCAGGCTGCACACATGAGCAGCATTCACTAAAATCCTAGAAACTGTCAAAGAGGTAGGTTTGGCGGAGGAGGATACAGACTGACTAGTTCGGGGTGCCTCTGAGACATCCCCATGGAAATGTCTAGTAGACGGCTGGATATGCAGGTCTGGAGTTCAGAAGAGAAGTCGAGGCTGGAAGAAAACAAAGATCCCAACGACATCGTGAAAAATAAGACTAAAGACTTAATGACTGGAGACAGAGAGAAGCAGAGGGAAGTCTAAGACTTATACACTTTCTGATATGGGGCTCTGTCAGAACAGCAGGGTGGCAGACGGAGCTCAGGACACAGGAGAGATGAAATATTTGAATAACCCTAAAATAATGGGACTCTGCTCAGAAAATGCATAGGACCCAGCGAGCTACGGTAAAACGATAAGACCGGGTACAGAGCAGGGGGGGTGGTCAAAAGCCCAGAGAGAAGTGTTTCAAGCCAGGCTTGCTAGGAGGTGCTTGCTCTGAAATTTCTAGGAATTGAGAAGCCATGCTTCCCACGAGGCCAAATGACTACATTCCTGACCTCCCTTGTTCACTAGGTGTGGCTGCGTGACTAAGTTCCTATAAAAGAGAAACAGAAGTGTGTGTTCTATCTGGAGACACTTCATGAAAAGGGGAGGGCACACATTCTTCTCCTCTTCTCCACCCTGCTGCCTGAAGTGTGGATGAGATGGCTGGAGCTCCAGCAGCCCTTTAGTCCATGAGGATGAGGACCAAATGTAAGAGATGGCAAAGAAAGGAGCTAGAAAGTGCCTGGGCCTCTGACAATTCCATACAAGTGCCATAAACGATCTTATTTAAGCCACTGCCCCTTGAAGATGTTCTGTTACATGCAGTCAGTTTTAATCCTAACCGGAATACGAGCTGACCGGTCCGACACGTCCCCTGCATTGCTGTCCCCTTGCTGGCGGTCACGTCATTGCCTGGACATGGAATATCCTCCTCCTTGCTTGTATTTATTTAACTCCTGCCCATCCTCTGGAGGAGGGATCAAATCCCACCTCCCACATGAGACTTCCCTTCCACTTCCTCCCTGAACTCTGGAGCTGCCTGCCTGCCCCCACTCCTTGGGCATCTGGCCTCCGCTGCCTTCACAGTGATTCATCCCTCCACACTTATCCCCTGGTTCCTCAAAGAGGCTCAGGACCATCAAGGGCAAGGTCCCCAGTTTCTGAGGCCTTGTATTCCTTGGGACCGAGAGGCATTCAATGCCGGGTCGTGATGGCACCGGCCCCAGGAAGCCTCTTTCACCTCCCCCTGCAGCCAGGTTCAGGATGAAGCCAGAAGGCATGTAAATACATTCAGAAAACAGAAGAAGCTCAAGTCCAAACAACCCCAGCTTACTTAAGGGCGTGCTTACTTAAGATTCCCTCAAAACATCTGAGAAGGCAGACGTGGAAGGGAACCCGGGCTCCTGCACACACACACACACACCCCGGGGAAAGCAACCACATGGATTTGGAGCCCACAGGAAAGACCCCCAAGTCATTGTCCATGAACCCAAGGAAAGAGCTTGGCACACAAAGTGCCAATTAAGAGACGAGAAGTTTCCTGATAAAAGTAACACTGGTCCCTCTCAGAAATGGGAGAACCGCTATTTGCAACGACGGCAGGTGCAGCATAAAGGGCCGATAACAGTCCCCGAGGTGAAGACGGCTCTTCTTCCCGGTTCGAGCACCGTTGAGACGGCTGCTCCTCTGCCCGCTTCCGGACCTAAGAGTCCAGGATTCCCTCGCCACTTGGGAAGGACGCCTGCGGACACGCCCCGCCCCTCAGGGGAAGCCGCCCTTTCGGGCCGCGTCACCACCACCACCACCGTGTCACCACCAGGGGTCAGCAGCGAGCGCGGCGCCTCCCGTCCTGAGGCTTCAGGGAACTTGAGCCAGACCGTGAAGGGGGGTAGACGCCGGATGCTGTGGCTTCGGGGACAAGCAGGGCTATGGCCACATTCTCAGGCACGCATGAGTATTTCATTCCATTCGCCTGGTTGCCAGCTCACCAGGCAAACTCACGGTGCACCCTCCGGGATGTTTTTAAGGCGGTATTTTTCCCGCTCTCCGAGAAAAGATTCGGGGCCGCTCATGTCCATAAGGACGGAGGCCTTTCTTTTCTTCCCCCCCAGGAAAGAGACAACGTAAAGCAGGGTTTTCCACTCCTTGCCTAGCCTCCCCACAGAAACTGCCAAATAACCATGCTAGCACTTTCTCTTTCTACGGAGGTTCGGGATGTTTGGTTTGTAACGCTTCAGCGACAGCTTGGGTATTACCGGGTGCCGAGCCTAGAGCAGGCAAAGGCCAGCAAAGGAACTGCACCGTGCAAAGCCAGAACGAAGGGCCCTTCGCCGCCTGCTTTATTTCACTGGGTCTCAACTGGTATCCCTCATCGGTTGTAGCATCTTCAACAGAGATACTGGATCATGAGTACCTTCAGCAACAATGAAAGCCATGCTTCATTGGTCTTTTAAAACCCAGGATGTCAAGAAAGCTCCCTCTGCCCATCCTACAGTGACTTCCCTCTCCAGGCTGAAGACATATCCTCTGAAACATGAGACTGCGCCAAGCCCACTATGTCCCCAACACCAAGCACTTCGGCCCCTCCTAGGGGCCACGATGCCACTAAACACACCCAGCGGCCCAAAAGACTGCACACCCTCTTTACCTTGGCCTCTCCACATCCAAAGACAGGACTCCCTGCTCCCTTGAAATCTCTCTCTGAGTACTTGAGGTGTCTAGTGGGTGCTTCGCAGCCAATTATCCCCTTCACTTGAATCCAGGTAAACCTGGTTTCAAATATCTCACAAGCAATGACGCGGAGGACAGAGGAGAAACACAATCCTCTGGAGAGAGAACTCTCCCAGGCTCGGTTTAGCATTCTGCAAATAGCTTGGCGGCCCCATCTTGCTACAAGGAAACACTCAAAGGTTTCGATGCTAAATGGCAGCCGCGATGCCCATGACCTAGAAAAGCGGTCTTGTAAATGGGGAACAAATGCTGGACCGTAAACTACCCTTGGGCCCGTCGCTGAAACAGGCAGTGGCAGGACATTTCTGGATAGAGACGGCCACCAGAGCAAAGATGCTCGTAGGAGCCGAAGTCCCCGTGGGTTAGCCGAAAGTCTTGCCATTTGAGCTACCTTATCTGCATCTGTTTCTTTGTTCACAAGGAGCATTACATCAAGTGAGAAGGGGAAGGTCTAGGGCATCTTTCCAGGCAGAGATAATGTACAATGATACCCAGGGTCTTGGCTTAGCCAGGGAAACTGCTGCGTCACCCTTGGATTCCTGGCCCCGCGTTGCATTCCGCCCCACCCAGCAACGACGCTGGAGCTGTGTCTTCCAAGAACAAGTATTTCCAGGTCTGGACTGAGAAACACGGCACCCTCAGACCAGGACAAGCGTGTGGAGAAAAACCTAGTCTCACCGTTCGCAGAGGATGAGTAACAGTGGTGCACGTTGCCCGAGGAAGGGGTAGTACAGTTCTGCCAGAGGTCAGTTGCATGTCCATTGCCCACGATCCATTGCTAGAAAGAACCAGACACGTTAAATCAGACGAGCTGGGAAGGAGAGCAAGAGAAGGGGAGAGTGACAATGAAGGGAAGCCAAGAGCAGCCTCGTTGACCCGTCTCTCTGGCCCGTCCTTGCCCTGCCTGGTATCGCCTGGCCAGAGGCCACAGTCATGCGGGAGAAAGGAGAGAGGTAGGGTCTGGCTCAGGCATGGTGTTGCGGGAGGGGGGAGCAGTGTTTGCAAGTGAAAAGCATTTTGTTATTAGGAAAGTTGCACATGCATGTGAGCTAGTATGTGCAGAAGTATGTACTATAGTGGAAGGAGCCTCGGACTCAGCCCAGGACACCTGCATTCAAGCCAGCTCCCCTCCCTAATCTCCTGAGTGTCACGCCCCCAAACTACCACCCCTCGGAGACTCTCTCCTTACCCATAATTCCTATTAATCCGACAAGATTAATTAAGACGTTGTAAAGACACTTATAAATGATAGCACAACCCCCAAGTCCCCAACATCAGTATTTCTCATTCTGACATAATTATCTCTCAACCTTTGAACCAGAGGGGAAGAGTGTGCCTGGAATTTGCCCCTACATTAAGAAGTTAAAGCCACAGCCACATAACTGCCTGAAGTTTCAAATCGAATGTGCTAGATGTTCGATGGTTCTGTGACCCCAGTTATACTCCGATGACCTGTTCTAAGAGTGGGGAGGTTCAGTCGGGGAAGGCTCTGGGTCCACATCATAAAGCAGACCCAGGACTGTGAACTCTGTTGGAAGAGCCCATGATAACCTTCCAATAGCCAGCCCTCCAGGGGTGTTTTATGAACTAAGCTGCCCATCTGACCTATGACACGTGGAGAAAAACAAAACTTCATAAATACTCCGTTTCCTTCCTCAACGGCCCTACCGCAAGAAAAAAAAAATGCTAAGGAATCTCATCAAATGAAGGACCGGGAACCCTGGCCTGCACCGAAATTATTTGGCGTCAGTGGAGGCCTGCGCGGCTAACCCAGTCCAGCGATTGCTTCCTTCCTACCCCAGAATCTGCTCCGGTTTTCTCAAAACAACTGAAAGGGGGCAGATTGCCAGAAAGTGCAAAACGGCCCGCGGGCACGTCTGAGACTTCACGTTGTCTGCGAATAACAGCAGGGCGCTGCCCTGGAGGGAGCCCGGCCAGAATCGTCGCCTGGGGGTGCCCGGAGCACTGCGGGGGGTGGGGGGGAGAGCTCAGGGTGCCCCGCCCGCCCCCGCCGGCCACTCACGCTGACAATCGTGGACACGAACAGCAGCACCAGCACGGCGACGTGGAGGACGATGATACCCAGCAACAGGAGGAGCATTCTGGCGGCGAGTCGAGCTCAGCGCAGTTGCTGCCTGCCAGGAAAGAGAGCCCGAGCTGGACGGGAGGCCCAGCCCACCGGCGCGAGCGAGCGCGGGAGGAGGAGCGCGCGGAGGGAGGGTCCCCGCGCCGGCGGAATGCAGGGGGCTGGCGGCGCGCCCGCCCGGCCCGGCCCGGCCCCGGGCGCCTGCACGCCTCCCG
>LNAC01000101.1:1298543-1329597 GCA_002007465.1 Ailurus styani
CCGCCTGGCAGCGACGCGGGCGGCTCCGGAGAGGAGGCGCAGAGCCGGGGGAGTGCGGGCAGAGAGTGGCCCGACCCCGCGCTGCCGGGCCCACCGCGCGCTGCCCCCAGGCGGCCCCCGCGGGCCGGGCCCTGCGCTCCCGGGCTGGCCCGTCGCCGGATCGCCGGGGTCCCGGCCGCGCCCCCGGCACGCACAGCCGAGACGCAACCCGGTCCAGCCCCTGCGTTCCGGGACGCGCGCCCAGGAGCCCGCGAGGAGGGGGCCAGACGTCCGGTGGGAGGGAGAGGCGGGGGATGAAGGGCTGGGTCCCAGAAGAACCGCAGCCCGCCAGAGCCGGCCGGACGTCTTCATCTCGGTTGCGCGGTCCTAGTCCCTCATTTTACAGACCTCGGGGAACTGAAGTCCCGGGTGACCCGTAAGAGGATACGCATGGCTGTGAAAACCCTGCTGCACTTGGGGGGACCGTTTCAGGGCAGGGCCTTGGGCCAGGGAGACGACGTTTCAACCCAGTACCAGGCCCCTCCGTTGCGCTCCATAAGCAACACATTTAAAAGAACCCCCGGCATGTCCCGGGAAGAAGGAAGCCCGGCTTTCCGATGTCTCCCAGAAGGTTTCAATTAAATCCAGTGGCTCCTAGAGCCGGGGAGGGGCAGAGGATACTCAGATACAGGCTGGAAATTGGGGGACCACGGGGGTCCTGAAGCCTTTTCCCCAGGTGTCCACCGCAGGGACCAATTTGCCATTGAGTCCCCAAGTAGGCGCTTCTCCTGCAAGACGAAAACTGCTCAGCCCCTGCCCCGCGTCCCGGACACCACCCCCCGCGCCGCTTACGATTTATGCACCATAAGGCAGGCCACGCCGTATCCCTGCAAGCCCCGTAAGAACGGTACAAGCCAGACCGTGGTCTGTCTGTCTGAGCTCCCTGTCGAAAGACAGCTCGGAGACTCGGCCAGCCCAAAGCCCGCGCCGGCTCCGCGCTTTCTGGCACCACCGACGGAAGGTGTCCCCGTTTCCCCTCCATCTCCTCCACTTTCCCCTACCGAAGCACTTACAGCCCAAAGGGATGGGTGTCCCCGATCCTCAGAGTGGCCTCGGGCACAAACTGTCCGTGCGCTGGTTCGGCCGCTGGCGTCCCCGAAGACAGCTGCGCTGCCCGGCTGCGCGCGCGAAGCGAGGGGCCAGAGGGAGGCTCCCGGCGTTCCCCTTTAACGGGAACAACGCCCTGTCTGCGTCGCTGCAGTAGGGTGTGTCCCTGGGTCCGCGTGTGCAGGGGGGCGGGCCTCGGGGAGGAGAGAGGGCAGGAGGGAGGGAGGCCAGGCCGGAGACAGTTACTCGGCCCTCGGTCCGCCGCGGGGGAAAGTCGATCCCTGCAAAAGCGCCGCGACTTTTACTCGAAACTAGGCGGCCGCTGAGCTTTCTCACCTCCGCTTCCTCTGGCTGCCCGAGCCCCTGGGCACCAAGGGCTGGCCAATAAACGGGTCCTTCCGCCCCCTCGGCCACGTGGGAAAAGCCCTCCCGAGGTCGCCCCCGCCGGTGCCCGGCGCTGGGCTTTGGGGCGCGCGCAGGCGGACGGCGCCCACGCGGGGGGCCAAGGCTGGATTCCTCTCCTCCCGGAAGGGGGGAGCAAGCACTTAAGCGCTGGAAGGCGTCCCTCTCCGCTAGGGTCCGGGCGCGCCTGGCCTGCCCTGGCATTTCGGCGGGGCACACGTGCCCCCCGCGCGCGCCCGCCCGCCCGCGCTGTCGGTGTCTGCACCCGGGCGGTGCGCCGGGTTCCCAGGACTCAAGGGGCTCCACTGGCGGGCCCTGCTTGGGTGAGAGTTAGCGGGAAGAGGGAGAGTCCCGCCGACTGCAGAACGGCACGCCTGGGTGCGGGGAGGGGGCGGCGGAGGGGGTCTGGCTCCTCCTGGTCTGGGCAAAACCAGACCACAACCCGGTAAGCTCCAGACGATGTTCCCCTGGCCTGGCTCCCAGCCTCCGCTGGCGTCCCCGGCCTTAGGGTGGGGAGTTGGCCATCGGAGGTGGGGGGGGGGGTTAGAACAGCCAGGGAAATCCGCTGATTCATAGTCGCCTGAACGTGGTCCGCCCAGCGTCCCAGGGAGACCGGCTGGCCCTTCTGGGCGTGGCACAGGTGGGCCCAAGTAGGGCTCTCTGCTGGGAGAGCCTTGAGGCACAAAGAGCCTCAATGTGGATTCTAAACGTCTTCGCTTACTAATTCGCGCACGCAGGCACACACGCCCCCTGCTAGTGTCCTGTGTCATAAAGCCTCATCGCTCTAAATGAGTCAGACAATTCCATTCGACTTTACTTTTTGAAAGTACCTGCTTAGGGTAGCCGATGGCATATCTTATCTTTAAGTAAAAGTACATTATCTGAAATATTCTTAGAACAACGGTCTTTTAAAAATTCTTGTATTATGAGATTAAAAAGAAGATGACATGTAAAAATTTCACTGAATGCCCATTACGAGGCACTTTAGTAGGACTTTACACGTGCCCTGGGAGAGGGTAGTGCTTAGGAACTCTGGCTCTGGGCTCAGACAAACCTGATTACTCAGAGTTGAGAACTTGGGCGAGTAGGTGAAGTTCGAAGAGCTTCTGTTTTCTCATCCCCAAGCAGGACTGGTAATGCCTATTTTATGGGGGTGAGTAAAGGGGTTGAAATGTGGGAAGCAGTTAGTATAGTACCTAGAACATAGGGACCAGGACTCAGTAAACTGTCACCATGGTTATTATTATATCATCTTTAGCCCTCAAGGCAAGGCAGAACCCCACCCCCAGAGTAAAATAGCTTAGAAATCCCACAGGTCTGAAGTTCATATGCAAGTAGAAAAACCAAGCAGGGGACTAGTGCCATGTTCTCTCCTCCTGGGTCATTTTATAGGTCAGCACTGCCCCAGGAACCATGGCCTCACTTTACACCATTCGGACTTTTATTTTATTTATTTAGCCAACATGTATGTGGTCACTATGTCCCCAGGACTATTTTAAGCACTTCACAGATATTAGCATCTCGAACTCGGGATTTTCTTTCTCTTCGTCTCTTTTTGTTCCGAGTAACCTTTTTAGTGAAGTATGTACTTCTAGAAAAGCACACACGTTGTAAAGCAGTGTGTTTCTTCCTCTCCCATGAACCCAATATTTTAGTCAATGAGCAGGTGACACCTCACTGTGGGTTTCAAAACACGTGAACCTGAATGAACCCTTTGGTTCAGCCCTTTCTGCCTCTCGCCTGCCTCCTGCCTGCCTAGTTCCCAGGGTAGAAAAGGAAACTCTGCCCAGGGCAGTGTCGACCAGGCTTGGCCACACCCAGGGACCAGCCAGTGCTTTGCTACAGGTGGAAACTTCTCCCTGACCTGCTTCCCACCCCGAGGTCCCCTGCCAGCTATGGGTGCAGAGCTGTTTCCCATCAGGGAAATAGCTTCGGGTCCCCTTTCTCCCTAGGCTTCCTAGATGCTCTCTCTCAGTTAGTCCTCCTCACCTCCCTAGCCGGAGTATATAGCCAGCTCTTCATCAGGGATTTAAAACATCCTCTGACTTTCTGTCAATTCCAACACAATGCACCATCTCCACTGCAATCCCTACCAGTCATGGTTTGCAGGGGGCGGGGGATCGGGCAGCTCTCCCAGAAGCATAAGCACACACTATCCAGAGGGACAGTTTGGCAAGAAGACTCACCAGGCCAAACGGTGTAACCCCTTCCTCCACGCGGATTTCTTTGCAGTCAAACACAAGGGATGCCACGGCAAGGCCCTCCCACAGGGCGGCGGAGAGACCAGCAGGCAGACTCTAAGCCCCACTGCTTGCAGCCAGGCTCCCTGAGATGTTCCCTGGTGGTGCTCCTTGTAACTGAAGCCAGACCAGGCGTCTTTCCAGTTTATTCAGGGGCCGGTCCAATGCTGGGATATGTCATGGTGGCCTGAGAGCTTCTCAGCCTCTACTACTTAAAGAGACAGAGCCTGTTTTGTGTACTTGCCAGAGCACAGTGATCCCAAGGGGCCCTCCGGAGCCTGGAGAACCTGGGATCAACAGGGAAAGGACTTGGGGTATCCCTGAAACCTGGAAAGCCAAGCCTCTTCCCACTGTGCCAGCCTGTGTGACAGCTGACCTCCCCCAGCCCTCAACACCCCACCTCTCACCCCTCCAGGGAATTCGGCAAGGAGGAAATACACCGTGCAAAGGGTCTGTGTGCATCGTGTCATACGTGTTACCTGCAGACTGAGTCTCATTTTTAATCGACATCATCGTTTTAAGGAGCCCCAACATTGCACAGATAATGTTGACTTTCATGAGATAATCCAATTCAAGTAAACAAGCTTCCGTTGAAGACGTTCCAACTGGTCAGGCCGGAGAGGCTAGGAGAATGCTTGCAAAAGTTACAGAGGCAGACAAACGAAGGTGTTGTCTTCTTCAGACTCTTTGCACTTTTTATGCTCCTTCAGGCTCTCAGAAAGGGTCATCCATCTCTAGCAAGTTCTTCTGGGTGGAAATGCCGAGCCAAGGGCACTTGGTTGTATTAAAGGAGTCTCTTGGAATTCTGGCAATTTCCCCCACCCCTTATGTTGGGGGGGGGGTGGCTGGCAATCTGTAGTGCTCTGTAGCATTTGGGGAAGCCTTTCTCTGTCACAAACACTTTATGTTTCATTGGGCTCTGCAGGCAGAAGGGGGTCCCAAAGGCCCTCTCCCCGTTCTGCTCCTGGCCAGGATCTTTCCGGTCCTGGTGAAACAGTAACCCGACCTTGGGTCCCGCTAGATCTGACTGCTCATTAAAATGTCGGAGAGCTTTACATACAGCCTGGCCTGGGCCAAGGGGCTGAGTCAGTGGTCTGAGACGCAGCTCAGGTACGGGCAATTCTTAACGTTCCTCGAGATGTTCCAGTGTCCCGCCAGATTGTCACAAGGCGTCAGGTGGTCCCTGGTGTCCTTCTAGCTGCCTTCTGTCATGGAGTCCAGGTGGAAGAAAGGCCCGGGGTGGGCTGCAGGGTTAGACAAGTTATGGTTCAGTCTTACCAGGTAACACAGGGGTGTGTGTGTATATCTGGGGAGCGGGGGCTAGGGGGTGTATGTGTGTGTGTTATGTGTGTGAGAGAGAGAGAGAGAGAGCAACAGAGAGGAGCTCCATCAATCCTCCCCGACACAGGGGGTGGGGGAGGGCCCAGTGAGCATGACTTTGGGCTTCCCCAGATAACCCCCTCCTAGATGCTCCCCCCGCCCCATGATCCTACCTGAAGGCTGCAGGACAAGGTTGGTGCCCCTCAGGCCGGGCTAAGCCTGCAGACATCTGACATCGTTTCTACTCCAAGGGCTAAGAATTCGGAGGAAGAAGGGTAGGGCCGGGTGGAGGCGGGAGGCATGGATCTTTCTTCCAGCTGGATAGCGCCAATCTGCTCAGCCCTCCATCCTTCCAAGAGCTGCGTATTCCTGGACCAGCTCTCTTGGCCCTCTGCTCCTTCGATGCCCCCATCACCTGCAACCAAGCCCTGAAAACTGGCTGACTGTGGCTGAGACCTCTTTGAGGAGCTCCTTGGGACGTCAAGGCAACCAGAGCTGGTCCCTGCTGTGCTTCGCCACCGGCCCCTCCATCAGGCACCAACTCGCTTGTCCCTATACACCTGGACCAGGCTCTCTGTCTCCCCCTGGGCCTCTCCCTTCCCCGTTCTGGAGGCCCTCCTCAGCCAAAAGGAACCCCGGTCCATCTGTGTTGAGCAATGCATCCTTAGGGCTGTGGAAAATATCCTCTGGGGTCACTTGCCATAATAATGAATAGCATACTGGCCAAGTCCTATTTTTCTTCTATTATTATTTCTGCCCATTTTATAAATAGAGATGATGAGAGTCTCGCAGACTGGGAGCCCAGTGCGGGGCTCGATCCTAGGACCCTGGGATCAAGACCTGAGCCGAAGGCAGGTGTTTAACCAACTGAGCCACTCAGGCGTCCCTCTTTACAACAAACGTATGAATAGGCACTCCGATCATCCTTTTTCCATCTGAGGGGAAACTGAGGCACAGAGTGGCTTTCTCAGGACACCCCACCCCACGAGAAAACGGCAAAGGTCAGATGGAAAGCAGGCATCCCGACCCATGCTTTGTACCCTAACTTTGGCCTTCACAGAACATCTGTATTTTGTCACAGAGCTGCCATGCACATCACATAATCCAATTTCCTTTTTTCACCAAAGATACTGATACAGTCTATTTCTACATCTGCATTTTTTTTCCATTAAAAAGGCACGAAAAGATCCCAGCACCTCCATGGCTTGTACCGGTCCTGTGAGCTCCCCTTGCGGGTGTCCTGCCTGCTTCTGTGGGCAAGGCCTCCGTGTCGCACACCCGTGGGGCCCCGCATCCCGCAGCCGGCAGTTTGATTTGATAAGACCATCGCAGTTGTCATCACGGGGACTGGGATCTAAGCAGGTACTGGAAGTGGGACACAGCCCCCTTTTGTCTGCATTTCGAGTTGCAGAAATGCTGCCGCCCGTGGTGGCTTACTGCACGGGGCCGGGCCGGGGGGGCGGGGTGGGTTGGTTTGACCGTCTTCTATGTGAAGAAGGTGGGGCTTGGAGAATTTGCCATGTTTTTTCTAGCCACCGGTGAGGACGTGCCAGGGCTGGGCCCCAAAACCAGTTCCTCTGATTTCCAAACCTGTGGTTTTTCCATCATGTGGACTTCCCAAGGGGGGAAAAAAAAACCAGAGGTGAGTCTTAATTGGGCATTTGTCCTGTTCATGAAGTTGTCGTCAGAGCCTCGGTGTCTCCAGGCACGGGGTCAATATCTGGGGAGGTTTTTACACGATAAATGAAGCCTTTCCTGTCTTACTGCAGTCAGCAGCCTGTGTGGGCGTTCTTGGCGAGGCCTGGACACATCTGGTCTGGAAAGGTCCTCAAAAGGGCGGTTAGTGCCTCATCTACACTCCTCTGACTCTTCTGAGCAGCTTAGTATTAAAAGCTCAAACACAGGGGGAAAAGGAAGCAGAGGCTAAGAAGAAGAAAGAAGGAGGGAGGGAAGGAGGGAGGGCGGACAAAGAGAAAGAAAGGAAAGAGGAGGAGAAGGGAGAAGAGAAGGAATGGAAGGGGCCAGTTTGACTTCCCTGAGCCGATCCGCTGATCCCTGTAAATACACGTTTGGAACAATGGCAAATCCAAGCCCCCAGAAGATGTTCTCTGTGACCAACAGAAGCGGGTAGAAAAACGGCCTGAAGACACACACACTCAAGTTGGCACAGGACCCACTCCCTCAATTACTGTCTTTAAAATTCACAATTTTATCTTGGGACAAATTTCATCTTTAAGCTCCTTCACCTGTGGGAGCAAGAAAGCACAGAGAGATTTTGCTGTGCCCTTGGAACCATACAAAGCACAAAGAATTCTTTGTTCCTGAAAGCTTGCTGCTTAGGAAAGCCAGATTCCATAGATGCAAGCGGAGGGCGAGAAAGTGGGCTTTTCTGACATCTCACGAGCTAGCGGACAAGGGATCTGGGAGCAATTTAAGCAGGAGAAGGTCCGAAACTGACGTGCACTTGAGATGGGAAACTATGAAACTTTTCTAAGACTCTGAACTCCTCAGGGACATTTTCTGCTGCAGGCTGGGGTGAGGTTCATGGAGGTGGGGAAGATGATCAATCTGGCCACTCGGCTGGGGCTGGGGTAGGCGGGAATGGACAGATTTTCGGATCCCTACAGACCAGGCACAATAGTACCAAGGAAGGCATCCCAGGAAGTCGGAGGTCGTCCTTTTTGAGGGAGATGGTTAGGAAGGTCCACTATAAGCCAAGGGAATGCTTGATTTGGGTAAACGAGGCCGCACCAAGCCATGGGTGCATTAATCTCCTGCAAGAAAAACGAGGTGTGCACCAACCATCCCAGAAGACAATCTGAGTGAAGAAGACCCAGGATGCATTGTTGTCCTCACGATGCGTCGTCCTACAAGTGCGTCTGAGCTGGAGGGACAGCGGTTGCACTACGAATGAACTTGAACACAGATGTTTTCTTCATCTCTGAGTCCCTGAACCACTTATCAAGTGTGAAACCTCAGCTCAAGCCAGGGAAGTTCACGGACAAAGGCCAGATTCCCTTGAGAGGTTCAAGACAGAAGTGGGCAAAGCTTCAAACATGTTTACTCTTCCTTGTTAAAGACCAGGAAATATCAATCCAGGGGTCTTCAGTGGTAAGCCTGGGTCTCCTGTGACAATTACGTTAGAATTCTGATCTGGAAATTAAAGTTCTAGAAGTGCATCTTTTTTTTAAATTTTATTTATTTATTTGACAGAGAGATCACAAGTAGGCAGAGAGGCAGACAGAGAGAGAGGAGGAAGCAGGCTCCCCGCTGAGCAGAGAGCCCAATGTGGGGCTCGATCCCAGGACCCTGAGATCATGACCTGAGACGAAGGCAGAGGCTTTTTTTTTTTTTTAAAGATTTTATTTATTTATTTTACAGCGGGAGAGAGATCACAAGGAGGCAGAGAGGCAGGCAGAGAGAGAGGGGGAAGCAGGCTTCCCGCTGAGCAGGAAGCCCGATGTGGGCCTCGATCCCAGGACCCTGAGACCATGACCTGAGCCGAAAGCAGAGGCTTTAACCCACTGAGCCACCCAGGCGCCCCTCTAGAAGTGCATCTTGCAGGAGTGATGGATATGCAATAATCTGGCCATTTGAACCCTTTTTACTGTGAAGGAAAATGTGAACATCCAAAATCTCAAACCATGGGGAAATGACTAGAGAAATTTTGGTGTAGTTCTAAGATGAGATATTATGTAGACAATAAAAATAACACCGAAAAAGATTATTTCATGAAATGAGGAAAAGTCAGTAATGCATGCTTAGTGGGGGAAATGTTAGGAAATAATTTATCTATAATTTGCTGGGTGCTTACCAGGCACTGTGCAAGCCCTATCATTTAATCCCTACAACAGTCCTGGGAGGGCTGAATATCTCTGATCCCTAGGGCACAAAAAGGTTAAGTAGTGCCAAGGGCACACAGCTGGAATAGTAGAGCCAAAATATAAACGTTGACAATCCGAAGGCAAGACCCTGCGTTCCCAGCCCCTAGACTCCAACAAACAGAGACACCTCGCAAGTTCCACGGTGACAAAAAATGAAAGCAAAATCTGAAAGCCGATAAAGTTTGAGAATGCAGAGCAATACTGTGCTTCCAAGTGCAACATCAAATGGGAAAAATACATTTGCATGGAACTGAACTTATCCTAGGGCCAATCATGACTAATAATCACCCGTGTTAGTCTTGTGCCTCCATCAGCTGAATCTGTGAATTTCTGGCTTAAGTGGAGGAAATGGGCACTGGGCCTACCCCAGGGAGGGGTCAGGAGAACCACAGGCCAGGCCTTGCTTCATCTCTTGTGCTGTCTCCAATGGAGTGACACATCCAGATCCAGAGGTAGTATGACAGTATTGAATTCAGTTGAGCATCTTACTATGCTGATGGTATAATGTAAACATTTCTGTGGACCATGAGTTTCCTAACCTTATTTCGTACTTATTTAAATATATCAGGTGACTCAAAGAATAAAAAGGAAGCATCCTGGACCCTTCTGGATCTTGAGGGACCATAAATGAGCCAACAGTTCATTGGTCTAGGTATGTGACTTTGCATCTGAGAATCCCTATGACTCACAGCAAAAACATGATCAGATGTAGTTCGGATAAGTAAAAGTGCACTGACCAGTTATGGCCCATTGACCAAGGGGGAAAGCCCTACAACTGTTGTCAGTGCTCTATCTCCAACCATACTGTTTTCTCTCTCTCTCTCTCTCTCTCTCTCTCTCTCTCTCTCTCTCTCTCTCTCTCTCTCTCTCCTTCTCATGCCTCATCCATCCATTATGGTATGCAACCATAATGCAATCGAAATACTATTACTATCTGAGTTTCACTACCTTGTGATCTCCTCAACCATTGGGAGACCTCAACCATTGGGAGACCTTCCAATGAAGGTATTTTCAAGAGGCTTCCCAGTGAGTGGTCTACTTGATATATTCTTGTGCCTCACTCCTATATGATCTTGAATCGTCGAATTATACAACTCAGTCTTGAGAACCCTTAGGCAGGGACTAGATTATGAAGGATTTTTTAAATTTATTGGACCGTTGACCCTTTGTTCCTAGATTCTCTCCAGGACATAGGTTCCATGGAACTCACTCTTGGAAACACTTTTATTGAAACACTGGGCTTCCTGACCTCTCCAGCTCTGATATTCTAGTCTTTCCCAAATAGAAAAAAATGGCATTCCTTCAAATTGACTATAGACATTTCAGGAAATGAAGAGATGCATTTGAAGACAGGAGGTTTCAGCTAAGAACTCCAGGCCAGCTAATATACCCCAAGCAGGTAAGAGAAAACATCCATGGAGGTCAGCCGAGAGCTTTGTCCCTGTGACCCTGACTAAGGAATTGGGTGGATGTCTTCTGAGGTCATACCATACCATGTCACTCCCAGGGGCCACTTAGCCCCTCCCTTGTCATGTGTTTTTTCTCCTTTTGGAGACACCACTGTGCTTCAGCTTAGGGGGTGGCCTCGTTGTGGTCTTTGGAAGAACACCGCAGAAAGCAGTTGTGGTGTGATATGAGTGACCCAAAGGTGACTTCTGTGTATTGGCCCCTAGGTTGTGTATTCCTCACTACAGACTGAGACCCATGAGCTCAAAAGCCTGCTGGTGTCTAAGTCAAATTTTTACACATCAAATTATTTTAAAAATTGCCCAAATAAGCAGATTCCTATCCATTTTGAACTTGTATGCCTTGCATACCCCATGAAACCTCACTGCATATCTTTAGGCCATTGATGACTTAGAGGCCAAGGCGATGTGGCCCTTCAGAGTTCCAACCCAGAGGCTCCCCACCACATTGATGAGCAACATCACCTACACCTGTGAGCCCCCTTTTGGAATCCTGTCTTCTAGGATTTCCTTCTCTCTCTTCCTTTTGGGTGGTAGCTTCTGTGCACACCCACCATAGCCACTGGGCTGTCTCATGCTGAGAGGGACCTTGCCTCTTGTGTAACCCTACCCAAGCACCCCCTAATAAAGTGTGTTACCTATCACTCCCTCTACTGGTCATATCTTTTGCCCCTAGATCCATCCCAGAGTCCCTCAAATGAACCCCCACATAAACATGAAACGAACCCCCACATAAACATGGGAGAGATGTGAGACACAGAAGAATCCCTGAGCCAGCACACAGTCAGCGATGGCCCTAGGATTCAGGCATGCACAGAAGGGCAGAAAATCCTCCAGAGGAGGAGAAGCATCCCAAGGATATCTTCACACAAGCCATTCCAGCTTCCTCAAATACCCAGCGTTATGGGTTGGTTTGTTTGTTTCCAGAGAGCCCAGAGTGCAAGGAGTCAACGTGAATTGCTAGCAGTGGGTTGCTAATGGGAAGACCTTTATGGCTCTCAAGCTGGGAGAGAACACCTGTCACGAGGCTGAAGGCATACACCGTTCCATTATGTAGCTGTGGAAAAAGAACAACCCTGTAAGTCATCTGGTGGCAGCCCATGAGAGCCCTGCACCCAGACAGCACGCCCTTAGGTGGACTCCCACTTGGGTGACTGATGAGCCCATTGTTTATCCAGCAATTTCGGCAGCCGATCCTTATACACAGGGTATGTGTGACTACCTGGTAGGGCTGAAAACAGCTGGTGTGGTCTTAACAACCACACAACTAAAGCACCAGCTCCCCCTCTATACCAGCAGTTGCTTCTATCAAGGAAACAAAAGCCATATCATTCCTCTCACTAAGGTCACTGGGCTTTGCTGGCTTCTTCCATGATGAGAGAGTAAACAGAGGATGACTCAGTATTCTTGGCATCCAAGACCATCCACAGGCAGAACCAGACTCTGGGCGAAGTGTATTTTGAACATCTTAACCTCAACTACGTGAAGGGAAGGAAAACGAAGGTTCCTTGCAAATATATTCATTCAACGGGGACTTACTGACAACTACCATAGACCAGAAGCGAGCAACATTCCTTCGCTTCTTCCATCTCCAAGACTCCCATCCCCCTAGACGTGCCTCTTTGCAAAGTCACTTTTCTATTGTCCCTCCACTCTTTGCATCTGGACCTGTCCGTGTGACCTGTTTGGGCCAATGGGACATTCTCAGCAGAAACAGAAGCATCAAGAGTGCTTGCTCATTGGGGCTTGCCCTCTTCCTGCTGGGGACGATCCCCCCATCATCTGAACAAGCCCAGGGAATCTTGCAGGATGTTGAGAGACCAGCCATTCCAGCCATCCCAGCTAATGCCCTGGAAATGTGAGCCACCCTGGGGTGGGAGGTGGGGGGTGGAGAGCAGCTGAGTCTGGCTCAGACCATAAAGGATGGCACACGAAACCCAGCCAGCTCTCATTGCTGAAATCCAATGGTTTGGTGTTTCAGGCCACTAAGTTTCAGGATGCTTTGTTATGCATAAAAAACTAGCTAATACATTAACAATCCTAGAATTGGGGTTAGGTGCCAAATACATTGGGGTTAGGTGCCAAATACATTCTTTAAGGTAGGTAACACACTTTAGGACTCCATGCAAGCAGGACAGAGGCAATTGACTCTCACTCCCTCGTGGTGCTCTGGGGCCTGGAAAACTGACCTTCACACTTGGCTCAACGGATTCTCTGAGAGAGGAAAGTGGTAAGGTCAGGGAGATTGAACAGATTCCTGGGGCTTTGTGGGAATCGCCTGGCCTCTCTGACAACTCTCTGGCATTTTCCGAGGGTCTTCTTGTTCTCTAGAGATGCTAAGAGTCTGTAAAGAGCCCTGTGGATTTGCAGGGTGCTCCGAGACCCAGAGTCGAGCAGGACTGCTCAAACTAATGGTGGCAAAGCACCATGCTTATTTATCCTTTATTTCTGATCCATTGTTGTCAGCTGCATGACCCCACCAGAGGGTCATGCAAAATGGACGTGCCCACTTGTGTGTACTTGGATGCCATGCAACATAAAATTGCTATGAAAGTTTCTAAATTCTTACTCTCAATTCCTGTCTCGACCTCACCACCACCATGTAAAATCTTGTGAACTAGGCCTGGTCCCCTGTGTGGACCACACTTTAGTCGAATTCCTGCAAAGAGGGCCGAGGCTGGCCCTACGATATACGCAGTCCCTGGCCCAGAACAATGAACTCTCATTTGTAGCCAGAGCTTAACTATTAAATTTTTCTTTGGACACGAAGCCAGATGGCATTTCTTCAATCCCCAATGCAATTCCTATGGAAAGTCAAATAACAGGACAATTTTTATAAAGAACAGAACCCTTACTTGGGAGAGGCACTGAATAATAAAATAATAAGTCTCAACCTTTAGCACCTCACTGTTCAGAAGATGCAGTTTTCCTAAGGACATTGTTCTGTGACCATCGGTGAGTCATGGTCTTGACAGTGATGCCAGCCTGCATTGCCTGCCCTACTCTGAATGCCAGTGCAGGGGCTGCTGGACAGAGTCTGCCCCAGGGGTTGCAGGAATGGCACTCCGGCCCGTGAGATGATGCACCCTGACTCTCAGCATCCATACTCCTCGAAGGAGCCCCCACTTTCTTCATCTGCAGACGGCGAGAGCATAAATAAATCCCAGAAAAAAATCTAGAGTGCATTAAGGAATGTCTCTTGGAGCACCTCCCTGGGGGAGGGTCTTGCAGCATTGGATAGGGTTACCAGGAGCATGCAGAGGGAAGATGCTAAGGACACTTAGTGAGCACCAAAATTCACCAGGCCTTAAGTGGCTGACATACGATTTCTGTGTTCTTCACAGCATCCATACAGTCCCAAGCTAACTGAGGCTTGGAGAAATTAAATGAGATGCCCAGAGTCACACAGTTAGCATCTGTTTATAAAGAACTACAGTCACTACTTCTACATGAGCCCCCAACAAAATAGCTCTTTTCCACCGATCGATGGTGCCATTTTAGAACTTTTCCCCCCAGAAATCTTTTTTATGTCTAAAGTGGACAATGTTGGTGCTCGTAGAAATACCATCAAATCCTGCCTTATTATTTCTGTGCACCTGCTTCTCAACCTGCCTCCATCATTGTGTTTCCAATGGCCAGTANGGCAGAGAGGCAGGCAGAGAGAGGGGGGGGGAAGCAGGCTCCCCGCCGAGCAGGGAGCCCGATGCGGGCCTCGATCCCAGGACCCTGAGATCATGACCTGAGCCGAAAGCAGAGGCATTAACCCACTGAGCCACCCAGGCGCCCCCTTCATCCTCTTCTTTGAAAAACTGCCCTTGGTCTTCTGGAAGTCTCTATCTGTCTGGGAGCTCACATACCTGCCCCCCATCCCTATCTTGGTCATTAACCAGACAGCCAGATTAAGGATAATGAAAACACAGATCCCTTGCTTTGGGTTGGGGTGACTCTGAGGTGCATCTTAACCTCCAGTATTCTGTAGGGTGAGGATAAAGCCATCCTCCACAGGATGTTGCCCAAGATGGTGGTACCTTTGCTTGGCTTCTCTCAACTTCTCCCATCCATCCCCAACCTTTACCAGTCTGCTATGGGAGGGGGGTCTACTCAGTAAATTACTTGCTCACAAATCCACATCTCAGTGTCAGCTTCTGGAGAACCCGATCTAAGGCACCTTTTCTGAAAGGTGGCAGGGAAGGAAAGGGCAGGAAAGTCATGGGGGGGTGGAATGAGAAGGAGAAATACTTTCACTTCGGATTACCCTCCATTGGCCATGGTCTGTACAAGAAGGAAAAGTCTTCATGGCTTGAAGTTTCTGAGACATCTGTGTCCACGCCACTATGCCACATAATTGTTGCCTGAAATTATAACGGGACATTAAGTTTGTAATATACTCACGTAGACTCGAAGAGACCTCGGAGATGGGAAAAGGAGCAACCGATAGGCTGAAGTCAGCCCACTGACGTTTGGTCTACGCACCACAGGGCCATGATGTTTTCAGACTGAACTCACCGCCAGCACTTCCAACCTGGAGTCACGTGAGAATCTCTATTTCAGGCTGGCCTTGAAGAACTAGGACACTTGTCAACACCAAGCCTGTGTTACTGCCCAGCCCCAACGCCTTGCAGCTGAGTAGTGGCTCAAACTTAAATCGTGTATTGACAAAGATGGAACGGACTCTCATGAAATAGCAAATAAATAGCCAAACTATGGAAAGAACCTAGATGTCCATCAACAGATGAATGGATAAAGAAGATGTGGTATATATATACAATGGAATACTATGCAGCTATCAAAAGAAACGAAATCTTGCCGTTTGCAATGACATGGATGGAACTGGAGGGTATTATGCTGAGCGAAATAAGTCAATCAGAGAAAGACAATTATCATATGATCTCTCTGATATGAGGAACTTGAGGGGCAGGGTGGGGGGTCGTGGGGGGTAGGGAGGGAAAAATAATGAAACAAGATGGGATGGGGAAGGACACAAACCATAAGAGACTCCTGATCTCACAAAACAAACTGAGGGTTACTGGGGGGTGGGAGGGTAGGGATAGGGTGGATGGGTTATGGACATTGGGGAGGGTTTGTGCTTTGGTGAGTGCTGTGAAAGATGTAAGCCTGATGATTCACAGACCTGTACCCCTTGGGCAAAGAATAAAAATAAAATTAAAAAAAAAAGAAATAGCAAATAAAATCCCAAATCTTAGTGGCTTAACCCAACAAAGATTGTTTGCCATTTACCCAGAGTCCAGGTGGGGTTGGGGAGGGCTCTAGTCTCAGCAATGACTCAAGGATCCAGGATTTCTACTTCTTCTTATGAGACATCGTGTAACGAAGAGGCACCCAAGATCACTGTGGGAACACAGGAGAGGTGGAAAGAGGCACGCTGGCTTGGAACCACCCAGCATCCATTGGCCAAAATGAATCAAATGGAGCCAGCTGCGCTGTAAAGGAGACTCAGTGTAAGAGAGTACTCAGTGTCTGGTTGGCATTGTCTCCACCACACACGGCAGAGCTCTCTGTTTTGCCAAATATTCACAAACTCCATTACCTCCCGGACGCTGTCCTTAATCATCTTACACCTGTTGGCTCATCCCATTACCCTGAGTTAAAAGGAACTGTATCAACCTGGAAACCCTCCTCCCGGTCTGCAAGGGTACCCCAGCTCCTCCTTCAGGACTGATGCTGCCGGAAGTAGCCAGGAGCCTTGGACAGGTGTCCGCAGGGCAGAAAATCCTCCAAGCCCTTGGACAAACCCTCCATACGCTGAACAAGACACACCCATTGCAGAGACAGAAGTGACACTCAGCTGTTCCCAGAGCCAAGACCTGTCACCCACACCTCTCTGTTTCTATTTCAACAGACATCTGGCAGCTGGGGAAAGGACTTTTTGAACAAACATGGTGTCTTTTCTCTACACATCACCAGCAAGTTACTCCAGGAGCAACAATGACGACTGTGTCTCCAAAAGAGATCACTCAACCTACTTAACACAGAATGTAGCTGAAATCCCCCCCCCCCACCAACATGCTTGAGGCTGAGAGAGTTAGTTGCCTATGGGTTAGTTGGGAATGAAACTTCCAACCAATGCTATGGGAAAAGACATTTCAAGGGCAAGCCACGAGCTTATGAATGTTTCTGGCTATCACAGCTTTATCAACTAGAATTTACCTGTATGGAACAATCTGAAAGTGGTTCCTTAAGGATCTGGTTTTCCCCCCTAGTGCTCTGTGTTGAAATGAGACATTCCTTTACCCTCAGACTAGGAGAAGCCTTCGAGAGCTACTTAGTATCAGTCAAAAGATGGAAAAGCCATTCAAGGTCTTCTAATAAGCACTACTTATTTCTGTCAGTTCCAAATACTTTCCAATTTCTTTTTTAATTTATTTCTGGACCTACGGGTTGTTTAGAAGATATGTGAGGGCTTTTCCCAGATCTGATGACTGATTTTTTATTTAATTCTTTTGTAGTAAGAGGACATACTCTGTCTGAGGTTAATCATTTTAAATTCATTGAGACTTTTTAATGGTCATCCTATGCCTTATTTTGATTAATGTGCCATGTGCACTTGAAAAGTTTATGTATTTTGCTGTTTCTGGATGGAGAAATGTTAATTATGGATGTTAATTAGATCCCCTCATTGATGGTGCGCTAATTCAAGTCTTCTGTATGTAACCCTCCTGATTTTCTTTCTTTCTTTTTTTTTTTTAAGATTTTATTTATTTACTTGAGAGAGAGAAAGAGAGAGGGAGAAGTCGGTACCCAGGGCTCGATCCCAGGACCCCAAGATCATGACTGGAGCCAAAGGCAGATGCTTAACCCACTGAGCCACCCAGGCGCCCCTCTCTTATTTTCTTCTATCAAATATTGAAAAAGGGTGTTATAACATCTAACTCTACTGTTAGAGAGTTAGATGTGGCTCTGGCTATGGCTGTTATAACATCTAACTCTACTGGTGGCTGTGGCTGTTTCTTTTTGCAGTTTTGTAAGTTTTTGCTTAATTTATTCTGGAGTCCTATTATGTGCATAAGGATTTAGGATTGTTATGTCCTCTTAATGGATTGATCCTTTTATTATTATTAAATTTATCTCTTTGCTCTGAAGTCTTATAGTAACTGTCCGATATTAACTGAATCACTTCAGCTTTTTAAAAATTAGTCTTGGTGTATCATGTCTTTTCCTTTTCTTTTTTTTTTCTTTTCCTTCCTGTTTATGTCTCTGTATATACAGGGGGTTTCTGGGATCAATGTTCTTTACTACCTGATGTCCAGTTTCCAGTTTCCATGTATTTTGTCTTTTTTTTTTTTCTGGTCAGAAGGTAAATCTAGTCCCTATCTTGGCCAGAAATTAAAGTTCTTTTGTCTGATTTTTTTTATCAGTATTTTCCAAACAGGCATGGGTCCTTTACATCCCTGGTCCAGACGTGACTTATCTACCAGGAATCTGCTCCAAGTTCTCCTCCTTCGTGAAGCTTCTCCTGACTGTTCCCTCCTACTGCCACACCCCTTGTAGAGAATAGAGCTTTCCTCTGCACAGGAATACACTCCGACCACCTCATGAGTTCCCGTGGAGGGGTTCACCAATGCAGCCTACCTGTTTTCTCTGAGTGCTTTTTTTTCTAGATAAGAACAACTTAGACGTCTTAGATGTCTGCCCAAAGAAATTCTTAGACGAGCTAAGAACTGCTTCCTTAGACATCTTTACTTCTTATTTCCATCCTTGTCATCAGCAGCTGGTTTTTGTCTCAAGATTATTTCCCACGACAGGACTGAGATAGGATTTTATTACGCTGTGAAGATAATCATACCAGGGCCCCTTCCCCTCCACACAGAGAACCAAACTCTTCTGGAACATTGGGTGATGGACGATCAGCTGGTCTCCTCACTAGTTTGGTGACTTGTTCCTGCCCATATATTTCATGTTGTACCCTCAGCAAAATTAAAATCACTACATGTCTAAATAATCTGTGATACATCCTGACAATGGAATATTACTCAGCACAAGAAGAAATTGATCTATTGAGCCATGAAATGACATGGATGAAACCTACCTGTATATCACTAAGTGAAAGAAGCCAGTCTGGAAAGCCTATATATTATATGATGCCAACCATAAGACATTCTGGAAAAAGCAAAAGTATGGAGATAAAAAAGGATCCGTGGTAGCCAGAGGTTTGGGGAGATGTGAGAGATAAATAGGCAGGGCAAAAAAAAAATTTTTTTAAGGCAGCAAAATTACTCTGTGTGATACTAGAATGTTGAATCCATGTCATGACATGTCTGTCCAAACCCATAAAATGTTCAACCCTGACTGAACCCTAAGGGTAAACTCTAGGCTTCAGGTGATAATGATGTGTCAATGTAGGTTCATTACTTTTAATAAATGGACCCCTCTGGTGGGAGATGTTGATAATGGGAGAGCTAGCGTACGTGTGGGGAAATCTCTGTACCTTCTCAATTTTTCTATAAACTAAAACTTCTCTAAAAAGAATTAAATCTTATAAAAATCATGTCACAGATCTGCGTGACCACCCACAGGGTGTTGACACCATGAATACCACATCCAGTTGCTAAAATCTAATTATACTTTATTGCATTATTTATTCGTTTATTTCTTTACCATATTCCTCCTTCAGTCTATAAGCATTGAAAGGCTGGGACTTGTCTTACTGTTTTCTGATTCTTGTGCCTAATTATAGTCCCTGGCATAAAATAAGCACTTTACTAATATTTGTTGAATGAATAAATGAATGAGGATATAGTTAGAAAAACGTATGAATCTCCAAACCTCCATGTATTTCTAGAATGCCTGCCCTGTGGTGACCCCGTGTTTATATGCACCACACTGCTGCTGAACATTGGCTGCTAAACGTTGCTTAGAGCTCTTTTACAACTCATTTATTTATAGTACTTCAAACATCTTAAATTTCCAACCTAATGGTTCACCTAGGATCCATTCTGTCACTTGGACTTGAAGACTGGTTTTAAAAACAAAAACAAGAGCGTAGTATAGCAGAATCACAGGATGTCTCAAGAATGCCTAGTGCTGGGCGCCTGGGTGGCTCAGCTGGTTGAGCAACTGCCTTCAGTTCAGGTCCTGGTCCTAGAGTCCCGGAATAAACTCCCGCATCGGGCACCCTGCTCAGCAGGGGGTCTGCCTCTCCCTCTGACCTTCCCCGTCTCATGCTTTCTCTCTCTCTGTCAAATAACTAAATAAAATCTTTAAAAAAAAAAAAGAATGCCTAGTGCAGTGATAGACACAATGAAAAGGGCCAATGGGACATTATCCTTCCACCATCTTTTTTTTTTTTTTTGCTACCATCCTCTGGGCTGCTTCTTGAGCCCCTCTTGTATGCATGGACTTTTCGAGGCTTCCTGTGACAAAGTCAAACCCTTTTTGCTTTTCGATCGGATTAAAAATGTAGGAGCCATGCATATGAAACCATGCTATTATTTTTTTTATTTCTTTCACTTGATTTCTCTTTTCCTCAAAATTGTTTTAGTTATTTTAACTCATTTGCCTTTCCATATAAATTTTAGAATAGTCATGTTCATATCTACAAAAAAAAGCTCATCTGGATTTTGATAGGAATTATATTAAACCTGTATCTAATTTATTTAATTTAAATTCGATTAACCAACATATAGTACATCATTAGTTTTTGATGTAGCGTTCAATGATTCATAAGTTGCGTGTAACACCCAGTGCTCATCACATCATGTGCCCTCCTTAATGGTCATCACCCAGGGACCCCATCCCCTCACCCTCCTCCCCTCTAATGACCCTCAGTTTGTTTCTCCAGAGTCAAGAGTCGCTCATCGTCTGTCTCCCTCTCTGATTTCTTCCCATTGCCCTATGATCCTCTGTGCTATTTCTTATATTCCACATATGATTGAAACCATATGATAACTGTCTTTCTCTGACTGACTTATTTCACTTAGCACAATACCCGCCAGTTCCATCCACGTCGATGTAAATGACACACTATTATTATTATTATTATTTTACACATGAGGAATATGAAGTTCAGAGCATAAAGATACTTGCCGGGCACCTGGGTGGCTCAGTGGGTTAAAGCCTCTGCTTTCGCCTCAGGTCATGATCTCAGCGTCGTGGGATCGAGGCCCGCATCGGGCTCTCTGCTCAGCAGGGAGCCTGCTTCCTCCTCTCCCTGTCTCTCTGCCTGCCTCTCTGCCTACTTGTAATCTCTCTCTGTGTCAAATAAATAAATAAATAAAAATCTTTTTAATAAATAAATAAATAAATAAATAAAGACACTTGCCAAGTCCATTGGCCGGAAGACCAGAATCGGACCCTCCCATGAAACATGGTACCCCTGCCACTCGCTCACTCTAGAACTTTCACTTTCTCACGGGTTCATTTTATCTCAAAAAAAGATGAACTCTTGATGGCATTGGGTCCCCAGAGCTGTGGATCTGAAAACTCTTGACCAAGCCACACCTTGGAACAGGATCAGGATTTTATGTGAACTATTTGAAGACCTCTGATGAAAGGCTGTTCAGTGAGAACATTCAGTCATGCTCAAAACATCTGAGGGACTGAACTATGTTTATCCAGACCTGGCAATTCCTGTGTTCAAAACTATTTTCCTGGAGCACTCTAGAGGGCTGAGTCTTTGCCAGGGAATGTTCCTATAATGTTTCTCTCGAGTCAGAGGGAATCACCACCCCGGCTCTGTACGTGCGGGGACGGCAGCTGCCGGTCCTGCCTCCCTCCCAGGCAGGCTGGCGGGGCTGTAGGAACACGCTGCTTTCATCAGAGCTTATAAACACCTCGTTCATGGTGCAGCCCTCCCAGCAAGTGCATGGGGACACCGTGGCCATACCGATCCCCAGGATGTCCAGACCGAGTTGTGGACAAACCCAGAGGCTGGGATGTGGGATTCTATTGCTCTTTCCTTGGCCACACACCCCTGCCACAGCCACCTGTGATCTGAGGCTTAGCCGCTCTTTCAGCACATGTGAGCACGTGGCTCTGTGACAAAATGATGGAGCTGCATTGTGGGGGCTCCCTCTTTGAATGCAAGAGGCAGCAACGGTATCCAAAGACATCCGTCCCTGGACACATCTTTTATGAATGGGGTGGGTTGTTGGAGTCTTAGAAAGCTGGCCATTTCTCACAAGCTCAATTGCCTAATTTTACGTAGGTTTGTGGGTTTGGGTTCCCTTTGCCACCTCCCAAACTTTTCCAAAGCCTACTTTAAATGTCTTCTGTCAGCTGTCCTGTAAAACATCAAGGGAAGTCACTTTCCGTACACATTGGATGAGTTTGCTAACAACAAATTTTCTCATGGTTCTGGAGGCTAGAAGTCTGAAATCAAGATGCCTCCTCTGAGGCTTCTCCTTGGCTTGTGGATGCCCATCTTCTTCCTCTGTCTTCCACATGGTCTTTCCTCTCTGAGTGTCTGCCATCTTAATTTCCTCCTTTTATAAGGACACTGGTCGTATTGAATGAGGGCCCTCCCTCATGACCACACCTTAACCTCATTGTCTCTTTCAGGACCTTTCTCTGAACACATCACATTCTGAGGTACTGGGGTTTAGGACTTGAACATATGAATTCTAAGGGGGAAAAAGTTCGTCCCGTGACACATCCTGATACAGAACAGCGTGGTGGGGCCTTGGCAATTAATGACGGATATGCGAAGGGGAGAGAAATTTGAGAGGAGAGAATGGCAGCTTCAAGTCCAGCAATCCCCTTCCTCAAAAGAGATTTTCCTTCCAGAACAATCTTGGAGTTTCTGGGGTTTTTTTCTTCCTTTCAATGGAAATATTGACAATATTTTCTGAAAATGAAAATATATTTCTTTGCAGTCCATCTCTTAGCCAAACTCACTTTCAGCCAAACCTTATCCCACGCACACTAACTCAACCACTGTGCAAACCTCCCTTCTTCCACAGACCCCACGACTGTGGCCAATGCATCTTCCCAAAGCACGGCTCAAACCCTAGTGTCTCCTCGTGGACTGGTCAGTAAAGTTCAAATCACTCTCCCAAAGGGCCCCAATATATCTTCCCAGGCATGTCCTCTACTACTCCCCTCACAGAATACATTGTTCCCACCAACTAGAAAGCATACCCTCTTTCTATATCTTCATTCATACTATTTCGTTGACACTTTGTCTGTCACAGTTCCTCCTATTAATCCATCTCCACCTTTAAATCCCACTTTCTGTATTAAGCTTTTCCTGATCCAAAAAGCGAGAGCTCCCACACTTCCATCCTTACCTCCTAACACAACTTACTTTGTCTCTCTTGAATGGCACTTATCCTACTTCATAGGATACCTCTGTATGAATTACCTCCCTTGACCCCTTGAGCATGAGTTCAGCCCCATTCCCTCTTCACATCACTATGAAGTGCCCAGTACAGGATCTAGCCCCTAAGGATCCAATACAAGTTCAACTGCATAGAGTTGCTGCCCCGTCTACATGAGCCCTACCAACACGTTCAAGTTCTTTACTGCTACTGCTATTATCGGACACGATGTCTTATATAAAATATCACAGACAGTAGCTAATGAACAACAGAAACTTATTTCTCAAGTTCTGGAGGTTGGAAGTCCAAGACCAAGGTGCCAGCAGATTTGGTGTCTGGTAAGAACCTCCATTCTGGTTTGTAGACCGCCATCTTCTTGCTGTGTCCTCACTTGCTGGAAGGGACAAGGAAGGAGTCTAGGGCCACTTTTATGAAGACACTGATCCCACTTAGGAGGGTTCCGGCTCCCAAAGGCCCCCACCTCCTGATACCACCACCTGGGATGTTAGGTTTCAACATATGAATTTGGGGGAGATACAAACATTCAAACCAGAGCAGATAATAAACACTAGCATCTGACAGAAGGAACGTTTTTCTCTACTTTTTCTTATTTTGGTTTATAGAAGATGGACGTTGCTTTCTTCTCCATATGGAAGAGTGTTAATGAGAACATGGCTGGCCTTCCTCTAACCCTTTCAAGGGTCCTTCCTCAAGGAGGAAGGGCAATCATGGATTGATCGTGATTCATCATGTTATTAGTTATAAAGTTAAAGGGGGATCCATTTAAAAATTGGATTATCTCTTACAATAAAGGCCAAACAACACCCCAAAAACCAGCTGGGTTTATTAAAAGGATAGAATGGAGAGAGGGAATCACATTCTCTGAGATCACAAGCTTTGATTGTTTTTCCACTGTTTACAATTTTCTGAATTGTTTTTCAGATTGTTTACCATTTTCTGAAAATCAAAGAGGTAGGCTTTTCTACTTCTATCTGTCTCTGGGGATACAGAGGTCTGCTTATATTGTTTTCACAAGTCACTCAAATACAGTCTCTCCAGGGTACATGAGTTACCCCTCATCTAAATACCTTACTCAGAAATACTCTAAACTTAATTTGCTGCAAAATTATCTTCCTGACCCACACACCCAACAGGAAAACACTTCCTGCTGAAGATTGCAGAAAATGAGATATAAAGTCAACATGTACTCAATATCTCCATCCCGTACAGTGAGGTCTACCTAATTCATGCAAGCACTTCATTTTATTTCTCTTTGCACATGACCCTTTGGTTTGTTGTTGTTGTTTGTTACTGTTGTTATTGCCTGCCTTCTGTTTTAAATCCCCAGTTCACAAAAAAGAATCAATGACTCAAAAGTGGTTTGTTAAATAAGAGTGTAATGAAAATAGCAATATAAATACTACAGCTCAAAATAAAATCATAAATATAAACAGGAAGGAGGTTTCCAGCCTAACTTAAATATAGACTGTGAAGCTGCATGTGCTAGGACAAGTGATAGGCTAGCAGATCTCTCACAAACAACCCCCAACTAAAGACTTAAAAGGGAAACTGACAATGAATTTTAAAATCGGATTTCACTGGGGGCACCCGGCTGGCTCAGTCGGTAGAGCGTGTGACTCTCGATCTTCAGGTCATGAGTTTGAGCCCCACGCTGGGTGTAGAGATTACTTAGAAATATAAAATAATAAATTAAAATTGGATTACACTGGACCAAGGAACTTACTTGTTTCTACTCTGCCATGATTTGTCTGTTTAGGAATTCTGCTAAATAGGGGACAAAGATTTTGCATCATTTTCCAACAGTGACCTTGTTCACAAACCTGTTGACAATTTTTTTTTCTAGAACAAGCACAAGATATAGTTTTCCACTTGTAAATTGAATAATTTTTATCTAAGGAGTTTAAAACTTCAAAGCCAACATTCAAAGCCTTCTCCAAAGCGTAAACAGGTTTGAGTCAAAATATGTTTCCAAACTTTGGGAAACCAACTTCATAGCTTTTGACACATTTATGCTTGGCAAGGAAGTCAAATAAGCATGCTGAAGCCATTAGTACTGTTCACTACCTCGTCTTCTGTGTGCAGGAAAACGCCCCATCTCCCTGCTGCCTTTGAAGCGAGGCATGGCCATGTTACCTGCTTTACCCAAGGAAATGAGAGTGGAAAAACAACTTTAAAAAGCAGTGTACCCCTGGGGCAAATAACACATTATATGTAATTTAAAAAAAANGTGGAAAAACAACTTTAAAAAGCAGTGTACCCCTGGGGCAAATAACACATTATATGTAATTTAAAAAAAATTTTTTTAAAGATTTCTAATTCCAGAATAATATACAACAGTCAAAAAAACAAAACAAAGCAAAACAAAAAACAGTGTGCGATTCACCGTGTTCTCTCCCCCTACCACCATGAGGCATCGTCCATGTGCCAGAAGCGGCTGTCCCACCAGCCTGGATCCCAGAGTGAGGAAGACATGCAACACCGCCTTCAATGGACATGCGCCAGACATGAACTTTGCTGGGTGAGATCTGAGGGTCATTTGTTCCTGCAGCATAGCTTAGCTCATCTAAAGTGATACATAGTGCTGAAATTCTTTAATCAGTGGACACAAGTTGAGTGAAGTAGAGTATTAACAGCCTGTAGTATGGAAGAACAATGTCATGAAGGGTGGTAGTAAGGCCTGTGTTTGTTTTGGTTTGTGGTTGGATTAAACCACCAATGTACCAACACTTGAACTCACTCTTGAAATATGAGTGACGTATTCAGGGAAGCAGAGGCTGGTGACGTTTTTCTGTTGGAAACTATGGTACAGGAGAAGAGGTGTTTATTTTAGTTAACAATTATTTTGTGAGTCATGGTGAGGATTGGAAAATGTGCGTGGGGGCCAGGTACATGGAACACTTGCTAAGTAGGTGTCGAGGAAGGGAGTTGTCCTCAAAATCAAAGAAGTTGCTCCTAAATGTCAGTCTTCTCAGTATTATGTTCACTGAATATCACGCAATTACACAGGAAATGCACTCACGCTGGAAACTGAAATTGAGTGGTGCCCATTTCAGCATGTGGTCTGAAGGTATTGACAGGGATTATAAGATGNGAAGGGAGTTGTCCTCAAAATCAAAGAAGTTGCTCCTAAATGTCAGTCTTCTCAGTATTATGCTCACTGAATATCACGCAATTACACAGGAAATGCACTCACGCTGGAAGCTGAAATTGAGTGGTGCCCATTTCAGCATGTGGTCTGAAGGTATTGACAGGGATCATAAGATNAGGGATTATAAGATGTTTTTTTTTAATTTTCTCCACAGACTGTTTTGGATTAAAGGCATTCAAATGAGTATTTGAAATCAGGACTAGGTTGTGTGATTTTGGTTTTTTGTGTTTTTTTTAAGCATTACTTCAAGGCACTGCTAATGTCAATGAAAGCCATTTCAGTGATGTCAAGTGATTTGCCTATGTGACATGTGGCATACCTTACCTATATATATGGCAATCTTGAGGATGCTTAAAGAGATGGACCCTTCATGCAAATAACTTAATTGGAAAGAATTTGATTCCTTCCTGATATTTAATGATTTTCTCCGTTACTAGAGGAAGAAATACAAGGTGTTATTGAATAGATGATATTTTAAAACTGTAACCAAATGATGCCACAGAATTTGAAAAATTCCAAAGGCCAAGCCCACCAAAAAATGCAATAGAGACCACTCACTACTACCTCTCAGCTTCTGAGCTTAATATACTCTTGTACTTCTGGTTGTTTGAATAGGTTCAGAGAGGATGGAAGGGTTTCCCACCACAGCTACCTAGCTCTACCTCAGATTCTTCCTAACAGAACCACCTAGAATTTGCTTCTAGTTTCATTGGTCTATAGCTCTGAGTTAGAATTTTATGCTTTTGATATGCTTATATTACTATTAAATTTATGTACCCTTTCTTTTAGTACTTTCATGATCTTTATTTTTTTAAGATTTTATTTATTTTTTTAAAGACTTTATTTATTTGAGAGAGAGAGTGCAAGCAGGTGGGTGGGGAAGCAGAGGGAGAGGGACAAGCAGACTCTGCTAAGCACAGAGCCCAACGCCAGGCTCAATCTCATGACCCTGGGATAATGACCTGAGCAGAAATCAAGAGTCAGACACTTAAGCAGTTGAGCCACACAGGTGCCCCTGTATTTTCATGGCTTTTAAAACTCTATAACCACCTAGATTACAATATAAAAATTTTTTTTGCAAGTAACCAATTCTTGAATAATCCATTTTTTTTCTCCCACTATTATGAAGTATTGATTTTGTTAGATCCACATAAGTATGTGGGGCTAATTCGGACTTCCTGTTTCATTGATCTGTCTGCCTATCCTACTTCCAATTACTATTGCTTAAAAATATTCAAATCAAAACCACATTGAGATACCACCTTACACCAGTTAGAAGGGCCAAAATCAACAAGACAGTAAACAACAAGTGTTGGAGAAGATGTGGGGAAAGGGGAACCTTCTTACACTGTTGGTAGGAATGCAAGTTTGTGCAGCCACTTTGGAAAACAGTGTGGAGATTCCTCAAAAAATTAAAAATAGAGCTATCCTATGACCCTGCGATTGCACTACTGGGTATTTACCCCAAAGATACAGATGGAGCGAAAAGAAGGACCATATACACCCCAATGTTCATAGCAGCAATGTCCACAATCACCAATCTGTGGAAAGAGCCAAGATGTCCTTCAACAGACAAATGGATAAAGAAGATATGGTTCATATATATAATGGAATATTACACCTCCATCAGAAAGGATGAATACCCAACTTTTGTATCAACATGGATGGGACTGGAGGAGATTATGCTGACTGAAATAAGTCAAGCAGAGAAAGTCAATTATCAAATGGTTTCACTTACTTGTGGAGCTTAAGGAATAACATGGAGGACATTAGGAGAAGGAAAGGAAAAGTGAATTGGGGGAAATCAGAGGGGCAGACAAACGATGAGAGACTGTGGACTCTGAGAAACAAACTGAGGGTCTTGGAAGGGAGGGGGGAGGAGGGATGGGTGAGCCTGGTGGTGGGTATTAAGGAGGGCATGTATTGCATGGAGCACTGGGTGTGGTGCATAAACAATGAATCTTGGAACGCTGAAAAAATAAAAAATAAAATAAAATTTTAAAAATATTGCTTCAAGATGGGGCTCAGTAGATTAAATATCTGACTCTGGCTCTTGATTTCAGCTCAGGTCATGATCTTAAGGTCATGGGATAGAGCCCCACAATGGGCTCTACACTCAGGGTGGAGTTTGCTGGAAGGTCTTAGACTCTCTCCTTTCCCCAGCACCCCACCCGATGATAGCTCATGCTCTCTCTCTTAAAATAAATAAGCAAGTAAATCTTGAAAAAAAATACTGCTTCAGGAAAAATAAACAAGTAAGAATGGCTGAAAGATTTTTTTTTTAAACCATGTTGAGAGAACTACATGCGGTATGATTCTTCCAATATGTTTAATTTCTCATTCTCTCCGCTGGCTTCTTTGCCTTTGCCTCCAAATGTGAACACGCTTTTTTCTATCTTGAAGAGACTTGCATTGACTTCCTTGTGTTTTTCTAGTTGTTGCATTTCTGTTCTTCCTTTCACTGCCGGTCAACCCCTGGTACCCATAGAACATAGTCCTCTTTTCCTTAAATTCCTGTGTTATCTGGCCACACTGTGCTCCCCAAAGAGGACTATTAAAAGTTATCAGCAACCTCCCTCATGTCCTTCAGGTCTATTTCTGATTGTCAACCTCCCACAACCCCTTACATAACGTTACACCAGTCAACACACAGCCTGGACTCGCCTTTCTCTTCTCGACACTGCCCTATTCTGGACCTCTTCTGTGTCTTCTGAGGTGACTTCTGTGTCTCTTTGCTCTTCCCATACTTTCTGTACACACTTCTCTTCCAAGACTGGCTGGCTGGCCTTGCTCAAGTTATTTAACTTCACTCTCCCTCAATTCCAAAAATCATGTGGTGGTTTTCTCTGTGTTCACCAGGAACAAGCTGGACCTTTTGGCAGCTCGGTCCATGATCTTTCTGTTAACGTCTTCTGGACTTAAAAACAAGCTGCTGACCTTCTGGTGGACTCCCAGAACAGTTCCAGTCCTTGATGATCCCATGCTATCACTGTCCTCAGCACCTCTAAAGCATCTTCTGAATGTGAGAGAAAGCAGCCCCTAAGACACAAAACCTTGGGCGCCTGGGTGGCTCAGTGGGTTAAAGCCTCTGCCTTCAGCTCAAGTCATGATCTCAGGGTCCTGGGATCGAGCCCCACATCGGGCTCCATGCTCAGCAGGGAGCCTGCTTCCTCCTCTCTCTCTGCCTGCCTCTCTGCCTACTTGTGATCAAAATACACAAAACCTTGATACATGGTTTTTCTTAAAGCCCTCCCATCTTTCCCCTCTTACTTCCTACTTCTTCAGTAGTTTCCACTGAGAAGTTCATTAAAAGACTTTCTGGATGACTGCTGCCCATGGATCAAATCCAAATTTCTTAGCCTGACACTCAAGACCACCAGAATCAGTGCACAAACTACGTTTGCCACATCTGTACCCTCTGCTATCCTAATTAATACTGGGGTCAAAAGGATCTAGATTTCAATCTGGACTCAGTCTCTTAGTAGCTGTGTGGGCTTGAGCAAATTACGTAGCCTCACTGTTACCAAACCCAAATACCTTGGAATGGCATAGAAGATGAAACTGACCACCTGTATCTTGTGTGTGCCAAGCACTAAAGAACCTTCAGTGAAAGAGACTTGTCTATCCAGCACAGAGGCAGAACTTGACCCATCTTGTGCAACAGTCATGGTAACACCCCTGGATTCCTGAACTAACACAGGGACTGTCTGTCCCTCTTCTTTTTTGCTCTTAGAGGTCAACAAAGTGGTTCTCTCTCCTTATTGCTAACTCCCTTTTGACCAATGGAGCTATCTTACTTCTTTGCATCCCCCAAATACTTAATACACTTAATAGATGGTCTATAAAACTTTGCAAATAAATGCTTGTTGAGACCACCCATAGTGGTGCAGAGAAAAAATCACCAAGAAACAGAAGACCCAGGTTTATTTTTTTTTATTTTATTTATCNCTCCCTACCCCCCACAACCCCCCACCCTGCCCCTCAAGTTCCTCATATCAGAGAGATCATATGACAATTAGAAGACCCAGGTTTATATCTGGAGTTGTGCTACTAAATAGCGTTCCTGAGTTTTGGTAGCCTAAATTTTCGTGTGGAACTCTAATCAGTGTTCAATAGCCATATGTGGTTGGTTGCTACCATTTTGGACAGAGAAAATATAGAATATTTCCATCATTGCTGAAAGTGCTATTGAACAGAGTTGATAGATAAAACATCACAATAGGGATGGTGTGGCTGGCAATAATGTCATAAAGTAGTATTTATGGGAAATGCCTAGAACCGAAGCTTCACTGACAACAGAAACACAACTACATTAAGTGGAAGAGATCGCCAAGTGTCTCTGGGATGGACTCCCATGTATCTGAAGAATTAGATTCGTGGAGATTCAGATAAACAACTGGAAAACCTCATCATAATCCTCTGGGGGTTATCTGGACTCACTGAATGAGAGGAAGGAAGGAGGGAAAGTAGCCCCACCTTATATGGGAGTCTCTAGTATTAAGCTGAAGATATGGGACAATTCCAAAAGCTACTGTAAAGCTCCAAATAGGAAGTGGTAATTTTTCAGATCTTTAAGCTTCTTGACTAAGAAATCGAGCCTTGAGTCAGAGAGCCAAGAAAAGAGCCAGATGGTATTTAGTTGAGAGACTAAACAAGAGACTTTATTAGATGAACTTCCTCCCAATTTCCCAGGATCGTCTTCAATATATTTCTATAACATATTACCTTAATAATAACCCTTTGCCAGATTTGGGTTTACCAGCCACACTGTAAGTTCCTAAAGGGTGATAATAGTGTCCATTCTTCCATTCTTCATGTCAGAACCAGAGTGACCAGAGTGGTCTTTCAGAAATCAAGATACGTCTCTTCTCACCCAAAACCCTCCCATGGCTACATGTGACAAGTGAAATCAAGATTGAACTCCCACAGCCTGGACTACCTACATACTTTATGGGCCCCAGTGAAAAATGAAAATGCAGGGCTCCCCGTTCAAAACTTACTAAGAATTTCAAAATCGTGACAGTAGAGCATAAACCAAGCAGGAGCCCTTCCTGAGCCCAGGGCTTTGAGTGGCTGACAGGTTCCATGTCCATAAAGCCAGTTCTGTTTGTATCTAACACCCGTATATAACTCCCTGAAGCTTCCAGGGTTTTTAAAAGGTGATTCTCTCTACCTAGAAAACCCCTGGGGGGGGCTCTTTCCCACCCCTCCA
>LNAC01000101.1:1329734-1365006 GCA_002007465.1 Ailurus styani
CCCATGCTATCACTGTCCTCAGCACCTCTAAAGCATCTTCTGAATGTGAGAGAAAGCAGCCCCTAAGACACAAAACCTTGGGCGCCTGGGTGGCTCAGTGGGTTAAAGCCTCTGCCTTCAGCTCAAGTCATGATCTCAGGGTCCTGGGATCGAGCCCCACATCGGGCTCCATGCTCAGCAGGGAGCCTGCTTCCTCCTCTCTCTCTGCCTGCCTCTCTGCCTACTTGTGATCAAAATACACAAAACCTTGATACATGGTTTTTCTTAAAGCCCTCCCATCTTTCCCCTCTTACTTCCTACTTCTTCAGTAGTTTCCACTGAGAAGTTCATTAAAAGACTTTCTGGATGACTGCTGCCCATGGATCAAATCCAAATTTCTTAGCCTGACACTCAAGACCACCAGAATCAGTGCACAAACTACGTTTGCCACATCTGTACCCTCTGCTATCCTAATTAATACTGGGGTCAAAAGGATCTAGATTTCAATCTGGACTCAGTCTCTTAGTAGCTGTGTGGGCTTGAGCAAATTACGTAGCCTCACTGTTACCAAACCCAAATACCTTGGAATGGCATAGAAGATGAAACTGACCACCTGTATCTTGTGTGTGCCAAGCACTAAAGAACCTTCAGTGAAAGAGACTTGTCTATCCAGCACAGAGGCAGAACTTGACCCATCTTGTGCAACAGTCATGGTAACACCCCTGGATTCCTGAACTAACACAGGGACTGTCTGTCCCTCTTCTTTTTTGCTCTTAGAGGTCAACAAAGTGGTTCTCTCTCCTTATTGCTAACTCCCTTTTGACCAATGGAGCTATCTTACTTCTTTGCATCCCCCAAATACTTAATACACTTAATAGATGGTCTATAAAACTTTGCAAATAAATGCTTGTTGAGACCACCCATAGTGGTGCAGAGAAAAAATCACCAAGAAACAGAAGACCCAGGTTTATTTTTTTTTATTTTATTTATCTTTTTTTATTATTATTATTTGCCCCAGGGGTACAGCTCTGTGAATCATCAGGCTTAAACCTTTCACAGCATTCACCANCTCCCTACCCCCCACAACCCCCCACCCTGCCCCTCAAGTTCCTCATATCAGAGAGATCATATGACAATTAGAAGACCCAGGTTTATATCTGGAGTTGTGCTACTAAATAGCGTTCCTGAGTTTTGGTAGCCTAAATTTTCGTGTGGAACTCTAATCAGTGTTCAATAGCCATATGTGGTTGGTTGCTACCATTTTGGACAGAGAAAATATAGAATATTTCCATCATTGCTGAAAGTGCTATTGAACAGAGTTGATAGATAAAACATCACAATAGGGATGGTGTGGCTGGCAATAATGTCATAAAGTAGTATTTATGGGAAATGCCTAGAACCGAAGCTTCACTGACAACAGAAACACAACTACATTAAGTGGAAGAGATCGCCAAGTGTCTCTGGGATGGACTCCCATGTATCTGAAGAATTAGATTCGTGGAGATTCAGATAAACAACTGGAAAACCTCATCATAATCCTCTGGGGGTTATCTGGACTCACTGAATGAGAGGAAGGAAGGAGGGAAAGTAGCCCCACCTTATATGGGAGTCTCTAGTATTAAGCTGAAGATATGGGACAATTCCAAAAGCTACTGTAAAGCTCCAAATAGGAAGTGGTAATTTTTCAGATCTTTAAGCTTCTTGACTAAGAAATCGAGCCTTGAGTCAGAGAGCCAAGAAAAGAGCCAGATGGTATTTAGTTGAGAGACTAAACAAGAGACTTTATTAGATGAACTTCCTCCCAATTTCCCAGGATCGTCTTCAATATATTTCTATAACATATTACCTTAATAATAACCCTTTGCCAGATTTGGGTTTACCAGCCACACTGTAAGTTCCTAAAGGGTGATAATAGTGTCCATTCTTCCATTCTTCATGTCAGAACCAGAGTGACCAGAGTGGTCTTTCAGAAATCAAGATACGTCTCTTCTCACCCAAAACCCTCCCATGGCTACATGTGACAAGTGAAATCAAGATTGAACTCCCACAGCCTGGACTACCTACATACTTTATGGGCCCCAGTGAAAAATGAAAATGCAGGGCTCCCCGTTCAAAACTTACTAAGAATTTCAAAATCGTGACAGTAGAGCATAAACCAAGCAGGAGCCCTTCCTGAGCCCAGGGCTTTGAGTGGCTGACAGGTTCCATGTCCATAAAGCCAGTTCTGTTTGTATCTAACACCCGTATATAACTCCCTGAAGCTTCCAGGGTTTTTAAAAGGTGATTCTCTCTACCTAGAAAACCCCTGGGGGGGGCTCTTTCCCACCCCTCCACATTGCATATTGATTTCTTACCTTCCAGATAGTTGCTTAAATGTCACAACTTCAAGAAAACCTACCAAGGTCTAATTCCTCTCATAAATTCTCATAACTAACTTAGTTCTTTATATGATTATCTGATTGTCAGTCTAATCCATTGGTCTGTAAGCTCTGTGACCTCAGAGACCATGTCTATCTTGCACGTTATATTATCTCTAGAGTCAGGTAAGGCCCTAGCTCATGGAATGTACTCAACAAAAATCCACGTATTGAGTGAATGAACAGACTGAATTGCAATTTTCCACATACTATTTCTTCAAACAATTGGTCAGTGAGGAGAAGAGGAAGAGGACTTGCAGGAGAGCATATCAGAGTGCCCAGTCTATATTCCAGTTCCTAGATTAGCTTCCTTCCATACGCCTTGCTCTGCTCTTTGGGGAGGAATCAACCAGCCAGGGAGCAGGGACCCAGAGTGAAGCCATGGCTCCAATGACTTGTTATTGAACCATCTTGCCATTCCTATTGGGTCTCAGCATCTTCTCACTTCCCACTGGATTGGACTTATATTTTGTTTAAGGATTTTTATTGATTACATAAAATACATAATTAGCATATTTCTTTTTTAATTTAAATTCAATCAATTAACATATAGCATATTATTAGTTTCCGAGGTAGAGTTAATTAGCATTTTTCTTAAGTTTAAAAAAAGAGTCCTAATGGGTTTTAACCCCTGCACTGAAGGAACATAGTAATGGTTTCCAAAAAGCCAAATTAAGTAGTCTTTACAATGAAAAATGTGACACTATCTTACCAAACCAATCACAGTATTTGCCTCTAAGGAGAGAGAGGCTGGGACTAGAGGTGGTGGTCAAAGGAGAATTTAGCCTCATCCGTAATGTTTCATTATTTTAAAAGGATAACATATTCCTATGTTACCATATAATTGTGTATAATATTAAAATATAAAATATAAATATAAACTATAAAATAAAATTAAAATATAAAATATAAATCCTGTGCAGCATTGTCCTGGCCTTACAAAATTTAGAACTTAAATCCTTAAAGACTAGAATGTCCTAGCCAAAAATTTAAAAAAACACACACATACATATATATAATAAAAAATATATAATATAAATATATCTATAAAACTCTATCTAAATATATATGTAGTTGTATAAATATATATTCTTATATATATAGTTTACATGTTAAAAATAAACAGCTACCTTCAGTATATCAGTCCTAACGGACTTTAACTAGCTTTTCATCATTGGATTGATTTTGTTGACTAATTTCTATGGTCATGCAAGTATATTTGCTACCAGAGTCTTCAAAATGATCAGGCTGGAACTTGTACAAAGTCCTTTGGCCATGTGCAGCCCACATGTGCCTCTCCCTCTGGTTGCCCTGTTGCCATCTCTTAACACAGGAGAATATCAAGCACCTTTTGTTTTTCATAAATGGAATTAAACTCTATACTCTCATACTGCTTGTGCAGACGTTAAGATATGTGTATTTGCACATTGCACTCTAAGTTAGGTCATGTCTCTTGATTTATCATAGCTATGTACGCTTAAAGTTACTTTCTAGGTCTTGGTTCCCCTAAACGGTCTTCAACGCAATCTCCTATTTTTCTATTGGACTGCATACCAATGATAAACTAAAACTATATGACGTTGCCTGTCCCAACTGGTGCATTCTTGCATTTCAAGGTGTTGGTTCATCTCACTGTGGTCATCAGCACTATAATTTACAGTACGAATATGATAAATCTAAGCTCCAGGTCTGGATCAGAGTTCCCACCCCACCCCCACCACTTATTGTTAGGTTATTTTGTAAATAAGCATCTGAAGGTAGAGTATTATTGTAGGCTTACCCTCTCTTCTCTCTCCAAGAGAAATCCTCCCAACTCTTGCTAGGGTTTGAATCCCTGCAACAGAGAGGTGCAGAATCTCCAGCTCCATGAGGCCACCTTCCTACATGGCAATAATGAGGCAGAACAGGACAGTGGCTCCCTCTTTTAGACTGAGTGTGCACCCTACAGTCTACTCCAGGCTAAGTCTCCAGTTCCAGGCTAGTTCTCTGTTGTTTCCCCAACCCAGAAGCTCTATCTTAGCCCAATTCTTGCTAGAATACTTTCTAATGGAAACTAATCATTTGTCTGTCTTCAAAACACTCTTCACATAGGCATCAAACAAGTCAGATAGCTATTTGACATACAGCTCAGAAGCATGCCCCTGGTGGGTGACTGGTCCTCAGTGTTTTCTTCTGTAAAGCAGAGACAAAACTCTACCAGTAATCACTTTATAATGTGAAGACCCTCAAATGAGTGTAATATGCAAGTTTTAAGTGAAAAGCAAATCAAAGGGGACTCTCCTATACCTCTAACCATACCTTCAGCAAGTGGCTCTCTTTCTCTTTTTCTTTAACAATCGCATTCATTCAAAACCACTATACATTTGAATGGATTTATGACTTTTAATATTTGAATATGAGCTCTCTTCAAAACCAAGTCCAAACTCCTAATCAGAGTCAGTTGCTTCACGTCAAACAATTTCTTGCCATGCTTGCACAATTCTAGTTCAGATGGTGGGTTTGGCTCCCTCGATATCTACTCAAACCTTCTGAAAAATTTCCTACCACACTGTAGAGGCTAAAGTCTTTAAAAAAAAAAAAGGCAAACAAACAAAAAACTCCATTTCCCAGACCGTCTTGCCACTCAGGCTCTGGATGTGATTGGGGCTGTGCTGATCGGGCTGTTCCTTGCGTGAGACTTGCCTTTGGAATCCAGCTCCATGGGAAGGAAGGAAGGACTCAAGGCATGAGTTTTGTTCCTGTGGATGGATGATAGAGGTCATATTGCTGGAGTTGGTAGCTGTGTTTACCACTTCCGGATATAGCAGAGGTGGCTTTCTGATCCCAGCAGAAATAGTGAGGGATGTAGTAGCTGTTAGTGGTGGCTTCTCAACTCAATGGGAGATTTCCCAGTCCATAAAAGGCATCTTCTTTGGTGGCCAAGTTTAGCAATATGGTTTGGGAGTAACTCAGGAAATCAGCCAAGAGTCTGTTTCTTTAGCTTTACCAGTGACCCTAGAAAACATTCAATACCCTAAACAGATGTTCTCCTACTTAAGATGGTTTGACTTATGATTTTTCAACTTCATGATGGTGTGAAAGCAATAAGCATTCAGTAGGAATCATATTTCAAATTTTGAATTTGGATCTTTTTCCAAGCTAGTGATGTGTGGTACAATCCTCTCTCGTGATGCTGAGCAGTGACAACTGGCAGCTCCCAGTTAGGCAGGGATCAGGAGGGTAAATGACCAAAACACTTACAACCGTTCTGCACCCATGTATCCATTCTGCGTTTCACTTTCAGTAGAGTATTCAATTAATTACATGAGGTACTCAACACTTTATTACAAAATAGGCTTTGCATTAGATGATTCCCCCAACTGTAAGTTAATGTAAATGTTCTAAACGCATTTAAGGTAGGCTAGGCTAAGCTACGATGCTTGGTAGGTTGAGTGTATTAAATACATTTTCTGACAATATTTTCAACTTATGATGGGTTATCAGGATGTAACCCCATCATAAGTCAAAAAGCAACAGGAGAGATCTAGTTCTGAATTCTCTTTTCTCTCTAGAGGAAGTTAGGGAACTAGTTTTGTAGCTCTAACTCCAGCTCAGATAAAAACATAAAATGCACACATACGGGAAAGAATTATTTTAGTTAACTAGCACCAAAATGCTGGTGTATGTGGTCACTAAACACAATCCCTTCCCATTTGGGACTGAATGTCCTTTAAGAAAAATATGCTGGCAAGACCCAGCACATCGAGGACAGTCCTACAATCCATCAGTGTCTATGGGTATTGCTGACAGAATTCCAGGAGACATGGAGTGAAGGCGAATTCACTCAATTCAAGACATTGAGTGAAGGAGAATTTGATTCCTAGAACTGAGTACTTTCTGTTGAACTGTCAGAGATTTTTTTCTTCTATATGAAGAAAAATGGAGTATAGGCCCTGTTATCCTTAAATTCTGCTTAAAGATAAAATCAAGGAAGTTTAGAGCTAAGGCTTTGAAAGACTATGGTAAAATTAATTTATTGTGTTTATGAGACTGCTCAAAATATATCCTCGTGAACATCTTTTGGGAAAAATGGCACATTGGTTGTAAAATATTTTTTAAAAGCCCACGACTTTGAGAATGTCTAATTTCATTCTAGAGAGTTTAAAAAGAGGAAATGTAGTAATGTATCGGTGAAATTTTTTTTCAATTTTTTATTTAAATTCAATTTAGTTAACATATACTGTATTAGTAGTTTCAAGGGTAGAATTTAGTAATTCATCAGTTGCATATAACACTAGTGCTCATTACATCAAGCTCCTTAATGCATCACCCAGTTACCCCATCCCCTGACCCACCTCCCTCCAGCCCTCAGTTTCTTTCCTATAATTAAGAGTCTTTTATGGTTTGTCTCCCTCTCTGTTTTCATCTCATTTTATTTTTCCTTCCCTTACCCTATGTTCATCTGTTTTGTTTCTTAAATTCCACACATGAGTGAAATCATATGATATTTGTCTTTCTCTGACTGCCTGATTTCACTTAGCCTAATACCTTCTAATTCCATCCACATCACTGCAAATGGCAAGATTTCGTTCTTTTTGATGGCTGAGTAATAGCCCATTATATATATTTTTATATAGTATATATATTTATATATAATTATGTATTTTATATATAATACATAGATATAGCCACATCTTTTTATCCACTTATCTTTCAATGGACATCTGGGCTCTTTCCATAGTTTGGCTATTGTGGACATTTGCTGCTATAAACACTGGTGTGCAGGTGCCCCTTCAAATCACTATGTTTGTATCCTTTGGATAAATACCTAATAGTGCAATTGCTGGGTTATAGGGTAGCTCTATTTTTAGCTTTTTGAGGGAACTCTATACTGTTTTCCAGAGTGGCTGCACCAGTTTGCATTTCCACCAACAGCGTAAGAGAGTTCTCCTTTCCCTCCATCCTCACCAATATCTGTTGTTTCCTGAGTTGTTTATTTCAGCCATTCTGACCGATGTGAAGTGGTATCTTATTGTGGTTTTGATTCGTATTTCCCTGATGCCCAGTGATGTTTGGAAGAGAACCTATATGAGTTCAGCTCCTGACTCTGAAACTTACTAGTGGCTTGACTCTGGATTACTCTACTTGCCTCAGTCTCAATCTCCTCATTTTTGAAATGCGAATAGTTAAATGTGTGCACCTTAGAGAACAGTTGTGACTGTGAAGTAATATTTATAAAGTTCTTCTACTCAGCATGCGTTGACTATCACCGTTATCATTACATGTGTCAGTATCAAGAAATGATCATCAACCCAGAGGCTGGATGCCACTCATGCTTTAATCTTATGCAAATTTTCCAAAATCAAAGCTTCTCCAATGCCTCTGTCCTCAATTCTAAAGCCAACAGTGCCATCATTTTACACTTTTTGTTGCTGCTGTCGTTATTGCTGAGAACTATCTAAAGACCCTCTAACAGTATAAAATAGTAGTTAAGAGCTCATATCCCAGTGTCAGATAAGGGGGCTGAATACTCAATACAACGTTTCTGAGTAGCCTCAGCTAGTTGCTTAGCAACTGTGGGGTTATACAACCTCTCTGAGTCTCAGTTTCCCCATCTGCAGAGTGGCAATAATAAGTGTCCCATGAGATCGTTGTGGTTATGATGAGAACATAGTAATGAGCAACTCAAGAAACTTAAGTCATTAAAATTATCCAAGAACTTAGTAGTTTAAGACAACGGTTTATTATTTCTCATGATTCCATAGGTTGGTTGGGCAGTTCTGCCTCCCGTGGTGTCAGCAGAGGCACTGGGAAGGCAGGAGGATTCCAAGTGGTCTCATTCATATGACTGGCAGCTGGTATTGGCCTCCCTAGGACCCCATCTGCAGCTATTGGCTGAAGTTCTTTCCCACATGAGCCTCGCCATGTGGCTGTTGGGGCTCCTTCACAGCATGGTGATCTCAGGGCAGTCACATTTCTTACATGGCAGCTAGGTCTCAAGAACATAAAGCAGAAGAATTGACCTAGAATTGGCATGGTGTTACACCACAGTCTGTTGGGTCAAGTGATCAGAAAGTCAGCCCATAGTCAAGGAGAAGAAAGGACTTTGCAAAGACGTGAATACTTGGAGGTATGGCTATTTTCCCCCAAGACCCTGAAAAATATCTACTACATCGACCTTTTAGGAAACTGAGAAATTTGGTTGTCCCTTCCAGCATTATTTTAAAGTGTCAATGCTTTGGGGCACTTAGGTGGCACAGTCAGTTGAACATCTGACTCTTGGTTTCAGCTCAGGTCATGATCCATGAACTCAGGGTCCTGGGGTTGAATCCCAAGTCAGGTCCTGCACTCAGTGGGGAGTCTGCTTGCAGATTTCTCTCTCTCCTTCACTCTCTGTCCCTCCCCCTTCTCATGCACACGTGCTCTCTCTCTAAAATAAACAAATCCTTATAAATAAAACATAAATAAATAATGCGTCAGTGCTTTTGTCTTTCACTCCGTGATATAGATGGTGCTTTTAAGTCTTGTCTGTGGCCCTGGCTTATTATTCTCCTCTCAGTGTGCCCAACCTCATCTCTCTTAAAAAGCCCCTGTCTTTGCCACACACAAGTGGCCTGGGCTTGAAAGGTGAAACCAACCAGCTTGTTGCAAATAAACGGATATCCCCTAGTGCATATCATGATTTTTGTTATAAGTGCAGGCATAGGTTTCCATAAAGAGCAGGTTCTCAGGCAAGCAGAGCACCGTTTGGTGGGGGAAAGGGGAGTATGTCTGAGTGACTGAAGAGCTAAAATACCCAAAGATGAAAGCCTTGAAACTTAGTCCAAAGCTATCACTTCACCTTACAGGGAGGAGGAAAAAGTAACTGAGAAAAACACAATTTGTTTGGTTCTCACAGCGCTATCCATCCACGCACAATGAGATACCCTTCAGAGCAGCAGTGAAAGGCTCTCTGTCCCCCAACAAGCTCCCTCCTCACTGTGCCATGATGCCACCAGAGTTGCATTTTGGTCCTGGGGAGCTCTTTAGAAGGTCCTTTTGCTAAAAGAAAAAAAGTTGGCAGCAGAAAGGGTCTCCTCCCAGCAAAATCAGCAAATAACAAGGTCCAGAGGGAATGAGCCATGGATCACAAAATAGAAGCTTTTTGATGTTGACAGAGAAAGATTCTGAGCTGAGAAGGATTCAGAACAACTTAGAGAAAGGCTAACTGTGTTTGTGCTGCCTCTTCTCCACCCCTGGACCCCTTGCAGACAACACTCCGCTAGGGCACCTCTGGATTCTTACCTGTCCAGGCTCACTCGGGGCCTTAGAATTCTTCTCAACCCAACACTCCATGAATACACACTACCAAGGTCTGGAGCTGGTCTGCAAAGTGAAATCGATTATTCAGCTCTGTTGAAGAAATTAAATATTGTCTCTTTTCCCCATGAATGCATGAATATATAGGGTTCCAAAAATACCATCAGAGCACTCTCCACAGAAGGCTGGTCTTGGCAATCACGCCAAGGGTGAACCCAGCGCTGCTGGGAACAGTTGAAGGAAGGGTCAGGGCTAGCAGAGTGGACACTGACAATGACCAGCCACTCCGCCCCTCCTGTGTGCCTTGGGTCAGCCCTGCGTACAAAGGGAAGGAGTCCATCCCTGCTTTCGGAGCAAAACAAAAATTATAACCTAAAACCAAACCCCACCTCAGCTATTTACAGCATGAACTCAAGACTCAAAAGTGCCAGGTGAGGTGTTTATGACAACACTTCCCCAGAGGCATAAATGGACATTACTAAAATTATAGGTGACTTGGCTATTTAGGGGCAGTTACGTGCATTTCTAAATCTGAATGACGCTTGGGGAGGTGGAAGCCTTTGACATTCCAGCAGCCCTTCTTAAAGCCACATACTATTAAAGATACTTGGGGACTGAATATATAAAGCCTCATCCCGTGCTGATATTTGCAGTCCTGTAATTCTTAAACAGGATCGCACTTTGTGATGCTTAGCTGTTCGTGGATTTCAGCATTAGAATATTTAGCCCCGTGAAGTGGCCACAACATTTAAGACTAGCAGCCGAATGTTTATTTGTGGAACTTAGCCTTGCCCACGGTTTACCGAAATAACAAGAAAACTGGCCTTTTTCTGTGTCTGAGCTACGCTTTCTTCCCATCCCATTCTTGCAATGCCGGCAACATATGTTTAAGGAAAAAAACTCCACAGGCGTATAGTCTTTAAAAAAGGTAACAATTCATGGAAAAAGTCAGCAAGATTTTCCCCGAAACATATAACGACTTAGAGACGTGCGGAATTTATGTGTATTCTTACTGTCATCCAAAAACGATGGCTCTCAGTGCTTGATTGCTCTCCTTGCGTAAGTGCTGGTGTGGTACTTACAGATCATTGTTTCCATTAGAAGTGAAGGGAGAAGGACAAAAACCTACGATCTGATTTCTAAAATGATATAGTGAGACCACAAAAATACCCTTGGTTTAAGCTCACCGTGTTTAAGTCAACTCTACTAGCATTTGAGATGTTTCATGAAGTTGACTAATCAAGGTCTGAGAAACTTTTAAGAAACAGAGAGAGAGAAAGAGAGAGACAGGGTTAGGGGTTAATCAACAGTGGTTAGATGGGAGCAGAGAGGACAGACAGACAGATGCTAACTAGCTAACGGGAAAGAGGCGGCTACACCTAAGTGGCAAGTAGGAGACACAGGCAGAAAGCCTTTCCCTCCCGGAACCCCACCTTCCCATCTCAGGGTTTCTGCATCAAAGGATTCAAAGCCAGAATGCTGTCGACATCTTATCAGGTTGAACTCCAGATGGTTCAGAAAACACTAGAGGAATTAGAAGAAATTACAAGTAAATAATCTTGAGATGAGGCAGAGCTTTCCTGATGTAACTCCAAAGGCATAAATAAATCATAATGGAAACATCTGTACACTTCACCCTCTGTACATTAAAAACCATAAATGAAATATAAAAGCGAGTGCCGTACAAAGAATCCATGTTCAGTACCTATGGCAAAAGTGTCCTATGGTTGATATATGGGGGACTCCATCTCAGGGGAAATAGGAAGATAACGGAAACAAGCAATTAGCAGAAAAAAATTCAAGGGCCAAGGGAACAATGCTCTACATCACTAGTGTCCAAAGAACAAGATGTTAAAGCAACTAAGACCATTTTTATACCATTAAATGATAAAAAAACAAAAAAATCACAAAGAGTTATCAAATATGCAGAAGAATTCACTCTCTCTTAGACTGCTGGCAGGACTGCAGAGTAACACAACTCTCAGGAGGGCAATATGACAATATCCCATTAAAAAGCTTTTTTCCCCCCAAAAATCGGTTATAGAACATTCTAGAGCCTCCTTGCAATGGTATGTCAAAAGGCCATTGAAATGAGTTGTGAAAAGATGTTTAGTGACATGGAAAGTATAAAATAGGATTAAGTGGAGAAGCATAAATGGGTTGAGGTGAATGAGCTACGAAGAACAGCATCAGACACATAGTAGGTGCTTTATTAGTGCTAGCTACTTTATTTGGAATAATTCCGATTTTTGAGAGGAAGACCAGTGTATAAGTAGAGAAATAAAGATCTATGCGTACGGGGGTGACTGGGTGGCTCAGTCATTAAGCATCTGCCTTCGGCTCAAGTCATGATCCCAGGGTCCTAGGCTCGAACCCCACATCGGGCTCCCTGCTCTGCAGAGTCTGCTTCTCCCTCTCCCGGCCACTCTGCCTACTTGTGCTCTCTCCGTGTCAAATGAATACATAGAATCTTAAAAAAAAAAATCTATGCATATGAAAATACCTAGTTTGTTTAGAAATATAGGAGGACATTTATTTTCTTCTTTTGTTGTCTGTATTTTCTCAAGTTCCTACAAGTAATATGTATTGGTTTTTGGAGGTAGAAAGGAAAGGTTTTCAAAAACGATGCTGCGGATAAACAGCCAGTGACATATTTATATATGTAAATAACTATAAACATTACCTGTTACCCACACGTGTAGATAAATATTATATACACATCGAGTCAAAGCAAAGGGATTGAGAGCACAGAAAAGAAAATGTTGACAAACCTCAGTGATCATTTCTGGGTGCTCTGATAACATGTGCGTCTTAGGAGTTGGTGTGTGTGGGTTCTCCATTTCCAAAACATGCCGTGCAAATGTTTTTCATGTATAACAAAGAAAAAGTTATTTTAAGCAATAACCCCTGGGATACCACAGGACCTCCTGGAATTTAAGCAATGCCCCATTTTGCAACTCATCTAGGGTCAACGCCTCTGTCCTCCTGGGCCTCTTTGCACTGTGCCCATGGGAAGAGTTACCAAGTCCTGTTGATTGGTTAGAATATGTTTTGCCTTTCTCCTTTGTTTTTACTGCTATCACTCTAATATCGTTGCTCAATCATAATTTCATAAGGCCATTTCCCTGCTCGGAGATGCCCGTCGGCTCCCCTCGACTCCTTCACCTTGGCCCCCCCACATTATATACCCTGAAGTACGAATCACAGTCAAACCGGTCTCCTTACCATTGTTTCAGATGCACTGTGTATTTTTCCGCCCTTGTTTTCGCTCAGAATACCCCAAACACCACATACCCAAAGGCGTTTCTCCTTCCCTCTGGGTTTCCTTCGAGGCAGAGCCGAAAGCGCACCCTATTTGTGATGCCTGCCCCCACTGCCCAGAGGAAATACATTTCTCCTTTCCATCCCGTTCAAGGGTTACACAGGCAACAAGAGTAATACAAATAATCTTTTTTTTTTTTACCTTCTCTATTAGATTGATTATATTTCTTTATATCCTTCCCACAGCTCGGAAGCCTAGTAAATAGGAGAAAATGAAGGTTTGGACGTAAACGAAAGACTGTCCGAGACAGGACGCTGGTACATTTCTACCAGCACAATCTTTTAATAAGTGACTATATTAGCACTCCATTTAAATTAGCTGCCACAGGGCTGTGGTTCCACTTTGCCAGCTCCTGGCGGGGTCGCCTAACAGAAGCCCACCAGCCGGAGGGTGTTCGGGAAGGTCTTACGCATGCTCATGCATTTTTCCTGGTCAATGTATAGGGAGTTGGCTTTGACCGCCAGGTCATGCTCCAGGGTGGCCTTGGTGTGGACCAGCGATTGCAGGGTGTCCTCTGCCTCCCTCAGACGCTGCTGCAAGGTCTGGATGGTGTCGTCCACCTCGTACACTTCATTAACAAGGCTGCGTGAGGAAAGAAGCACCAGATTAGGTCTGTGAAAGGCACGCTCTGGAGGCTGGTTATGGGCTGAATTAAGGGTCTTGAAGGGTTACTGAATTCCTGCTGGAAGGTGGCTGCTGGGCTGAGTGCACATCGAGCCCCCAGCAGCACACGGGTCACCCCAATGTCAGAACAAACGTGCAGAGGAAGCAATACTTGAGCTTCCTTGGGGTTCTAGAATCAGGCCAGCACCACTCCCATTAACAACGCCCAGAATCCAAAAGGAACTAAGCATATTTTAGGGACAGCATCAAATTTACCACCAAGTTTTCATACACACAGACACATTAAATTATTTTTTTTAAAAAAGGGGAAAGCAAAAAAAAATAAAATAAAATAAAAATAAAAAAGGGGAAAGCTTGTAAACGTGAGTTTTTTTAAATAGTAAAAATGGGAAAAATCAAAGCTTAGCTGGACTCTCTTACATTTTTTATCATCGAAATTGTTTTCATTGTTAGGAAGAAGGGCACACCCAAGTTTACTCCATGGCTAGAATTCAGCACAATGGCAGTGGGAAGGGTTAGTTAATGGGGTATTCCTGAGATTTTAATGCCCCTGACCCCCAGCAATGTCCTGGGGCAATGAGTTCCCAGACTAAATATATTTGTAAGTGTCAAAAACGTAATAGAACAGAATAAGGCTTGAAACCAGCTCTATAAACGGTGGAACAGGTTGTAGTTCTAATTACCTTGTGATGATTTTTAAAAAATGACATTTTTCATTAAGACAAAAAAGAAAAAATTCATGGAAAAACCTATAGCAATTCCTCAAATTATATTGGTCAATATTGTTTCAATTTTGATTTCTCTGATTATTAGCGAAACTTCCCTAAGTGTCTATTGGTCTTGTTACTTGCTTCATTGCTTCCGTGAACTGCTTCTCTCTTTTGCTCCCTTTCTACTGAGTTATTACTATTTATCTCACTCATTTGCAAAGAGCTCTTTCCATATTAGGCATACTGATTTTTTTTTTTTTGGTCTCTTTTGCTTCTGGCAAATGTTTTCCCTAATTTGTTTTTGGCCTTTTTAATTTTGGTTATGATGTTTTTATTATATATTTCAATTTTTTACAGTAAGCCAAATCTTTCTTTTTCTTTGTGATTTCTTCCATTGTGTTTATATTTAGAGAGTCTTTCTCTTCCTAGGGAGTAATTAAGCAGGGTCTCCTCTACCCACTGATTTGACCAAATATATTGAGGAGAGGTGACCATGTGGTCACTTAAGAAAAAAATTAGGGAACAGTTTATAAAAAGACAATAATAATAACAGTAATAATAACACGCTTACTAACTACTTTATTATATATACACACATTTTACATGTAATATATATATATCTATGTATATATATATACTATCCTAAGTATTTTACACGATCAGACAGTTTAATCCTCATAAGAACACCATGAAGTAAATACTACGATTATCCCCATTTAACAGATGGCAAAACGGAGGTATAAGGAATTTAGAGTTTCGCATGGAACTACCCCATTGGCTGCTTTTAATTACCATGCTGCTCCCCTGCCTAACTCCAGTCAGCTGAAAACACAACCCAAAGTTCATCAAATTGTAACTAGTGACTCAATATTAAGGTTTCCTTTATTTGGGAATTCATTTATCTGCAGACTGGAGATGCATGGAATTAATTAAAATATAAAGTAATACAGGGGCGCCTGGCCGGCTCATTTGGTAGAGCATGCGACTCTCAGTCTCAGGGTCATGAGTTCAAGCCCCACACTGGGCGTGGAGCCTACTTAAAAAAAAATAAAAATAAAGAAATAAAACATACAGTGATGTAAAGGGAAGAGCAACGAAGAGCACGTAAAGATACATGCATCCCTAGGGATAGAAAGGGATTTCACTAGAAAAATATCCAGGCCATGTTAAAATCATTATCACCCCAAGGCAACAGGCTGGTTTCACAGAACCGTGCAGCTGGAAAATAAATGTGAAAGGTCATCAAGCCCAGCTTCCTTGTTTCGCAGACAAGGAAACCGGGCCAGGGGACCCATGAGCTGCCCTCTCCACAGGCACGCGGCTCACATGTGTTTATAAGCTTCGCACGGTTATCCAGGAAACTAAGAAGGAAATAAGGAGTCTCACTGGCCGTAATAAGGAACTAGGTCCCATTTCCTGCCCCTGTCCCATTTCAGCTCCCTGCAAGCAAAGGGCAGAAGCAGAGACCCAGCATGTTGGCTTCAGCATCCATGACCCCCGTGGGTAAGACCATTTCTATTTGTAATCCCGGGTGGGGATTAATGCACAGGATGCCCAGTTAAATTGAATTTCAGATACATGTGCAATTGTTTCAGTAGAAGTATTTTTTTTAATTATGATCAAAGACACACAATCGAGAATTTACCATCTTAAACATTTTTCCAATGGCCTTCCCTACATCCACACTGGTGTGTGCCCCCATCCACCCACAAAACTCCTTATCTTGCAAAGCTCAGTCCTCATGAAACACTAACACCCCATCCCCCTGAGACCCTGGCAATCACCGTCCTACTTTCTACTTTCCGTCTCTCTGAATATTTGGGATTTATTTATACTCAAAACTGTTCCTTATTTACCCGAAACTCAAATTTTACTGGCCATGCCAGGGTTTGGATTTGCAAAATCGGGCAACCCCACCCCTGGGGCCCGCATAGTGCCTGGCACAAAGTGGGCTCTCACAGAATATTAAGATGGCACCAAAGCAACAATTTTTCTACCCAAAACCCTCCATGCTCTCTTCTTCCTAAAGGGCAAGTGGCACATTTTTAAGGAGATGCCCCAAATCACAAGCCACTGTTTAGGCTGAGTGCAGGGGAGACAAGAGAGCAGAGAAGGGAGCTCTCACAAAAGGCTCACAGAAGCAACAAGGTGTGAAAACCCATCAGCACAGCGCACTTCTCTGCATCCTAGAACCTGCGCTGTTAAGAAAACAAAGACTTTGAATGGGAGGTGGGGGGGAGGAACTGAAACCTAAGTGCCTGAAGTTCCCTTTGGTCTCCGATTGGTAAACACAAAATCTGAGAACCGAACTAAAAGCCCATTTCTGTTGTTGCTTCCTTCCAGGTGGATTAAAGAGAAAGTCTCTTGGAAGATCCCAGGGTATAAAGCAGCAGTAGCCAAGAAACAGGTTACTGGGGGAGTTTGCGGCAGCGGGGGAGGGGAGGGGGGTTTATAATCGCACCGGCCCGCCTCTCACTTTCCCCTGTGCTGGTCTGAGGGCATCAGAAGGAACCCTGAACCCAGAGGCAGGAAACAGGGCACAAGGATCTATGAGTCCTTACTCCCAGCTGACAAACACTAGTCGAATGGAAAATTTATCCGGGAGGGAACTTTGGAAAATACGGATGTTAAAGGATCAGTGATTGATTGGTTGGTTGATTGATTGATTTTTGGAAAGGGAATTCAAGATCCAGAAAATGCAGGCACCTCGTCCCCTTGCCTTCTCCCGCTATGTGAATAGGGCTGGGGGATCCCAGACTTCCCTCCCTCTGTGCCCTTAGAAACATTCGAAACATATTCTCACCCCTCTTCCAAGGCCACCCCTCTGCCTGGGCTTCCTTGTTCTTGGCAGATCACAGACAGCTGTTCTGCTGAAACCGCTCATTTTGGGGGGAAATTACAGAACTGAAAAAACATTTTGCATTCAAATACAAATAAAGCTGCCGTCGTTTTTTTGTTTTTCTAAGTGTACCAAGATTATTGAAGCAAAGCAGAACCTGGTCTGGCCTGCCACCAAAGAGCCAAAAATGTTTAGAATTACTTTTGAAAGAACCCGTTAGGAACACTATAAATGAAAATAAAAGTCTCGAAACGAAAACTGCCGTTTTCCTCTGTCCTCGCTCCCCTGAGTCCGTGATCTTTTTGGCAATGACACTTGAACGAGAAATCCTTACGAAAACAAAAGGAGGTTTTGTCCTAAAGTCAATAAAGGAGCAGAGGAAATGGACATAGTATGGATTCTACGGGAAGCAAACGGAAAGTAAATTCTGTGTAGCTCCGAAGGGGTAAAAAAGTAAAAATCATTCAGTTTCTGTGCAGCAGCCTTCAATGCCTCATTGTCTGATAACTCCAACGTCAAATCAGACCACTACTCAAAACCCTTTTAATTTATTTTATTTTATTTTATTTCATTTCATTTCATTTTATTTTATTTTTTCAGTGTTTCAAGATTCACTGTTTATGCACCACACCCAGTGCTCCATGCAATTCATGCCCTCCTTTATTTTATTTTATTTATTTTTATTTTTTTTAGTGATCCAAGATTCATTGTTTATGCACCATACCCAGTGGTCCATGCAATCCGTGCCCTCCTTAATACCCACCACCAGGCTCACTCATCTCCCCTCCCCCCTCCCCTCATAACCCTCAATTTGTTTCTCAGAGTCCACAGTCTCTCATGGTTCATCTCCCCTTCCGATTTACCCCAATTCACTTTTCCTTTCCTTCTCCTAGAGCCCTCCATTTTAGACCTTATGCTCCACAAGCGAAACCATATGATAATTGACTTTCTCTGCTTGACTTATTTCACTCAGCATTATCTCCTCTAGACCCATCCATGTTGATACAAAAGTTGGATAGTCATCCTTTCTGATGGCTGAGTAATATTCCATTGTATATATGGACCACATCTTCTTTATCAATCTGTCTGTTGAAGGGCATCTCGGCTCTTTCCACAGTTTGGCGATCGTGGACATTGCTGCTATGAACATTGGGGTGCATATGGTCCTTCTTTTCACTACCTCTGTATCTTTGGGGTAAATACCCAGGAGTGCAATTGCAGGGTCATAGGGCAGCTCTATTTTTAATTTTTTGAGGAATCTCCACAGTTTTCCAAAGTGGCTGCACCAACTTGCATTCCCACCAACAGTGAAAGAGGGTTCCCCTTTCTCCACATTCTCTCCAACACTTGTTGTTTCCTGTCCTGTTGATTTTGGCCCTTCTAACTGGTGTAAGGTAGTATCTCAATGTGATCAAAACCCTTTTTAAAAAGCAGCCCCGGGCTTGTCCGATGCCAGGCTGAACAATTGACAGATTTCCGTCTCTACTTCTGGTGACTCCTCAGAAACTTTCAGAGAATGAAACTTCGCTCAGCTTCCCCTAAAGATTTGCCAAAAGCCACAGTTCACGATCTAATCCTAACCGGCCAGATAGTGGGGTACTCACTGCCACGCTCTTCTGAAGCACGTGGACACCACAGATGGGCCTCCGGAGGAGAGGACAGCTAATCCTAGATAATGAATGGACTGTGTAGGAAGAGGGGTTCTCTGGAACCCACTTGGGGAGACGTGTAGCCAGCCTGGGTGCACACGCATATGGCTATGGCCCAGACAACAGGTCTACCAGGAGAAAGGCAGCTGATCCATTGGCATATGTGCTCGAGCATGCTTCTTAGCTTCCAACACAGACAACATGCATGGGTACGGTATGGGTAGGGTGTTTTGCTATAAAGATCTCCTCTGTGACCTTCAGTTTCATCCTCTGTGAGAAAGAAATGGGGATACAGTATCTGCTTTGCTGAGTTGCTCCATGAGGGCATTGAGGAAGTCGGATGGGATCGGGTGCACAGGGATGATAAAAGGACCACACATGTGAAAGATGGGGGAGGCGGAAGCAAACAGTTGGTTGGCTGAATAGGGCTCTGCAGTGAGGCAGGCAAGGACTCAAACTGTGCCCCTACTTACCGCATCCTGCATCCCGCTTCTGCCTCCATTTCCTTATTTGTGAAATGTAGATAATGAATGAGGTAGTGTAAGGGACTAAGGATGGGGCTCAGCACAGAATGAGATCCATTCATGGCCACCTACTCTATTCCTGCCATTTCACCATCTTCCTTATCTTCATCGTTGTTGGCCTCACAACCATCTCCCTTACCCTCCAAGAAATCCACACTTGCTTCCTTGGCAGGGCTCAAAGCCATTTTATCCGTAGGATCAAGCCTTTGTGATGATAAGGAAATCCCATCATGGAACCAGGTAGGAGATGAGACTAGTGGTATCTCTATGGCCCCAGAAAGGAATTTGGAGTTCAAGTGCAGCCCTTTTGTCCTTCCAGTTGCTATAACTTTGATTTGCTTCTGCAGAGAGCATTTCATGACCTGAGAAAAGCCATGGGGAACTCCAGAAAGAAAACTCAAGCTGGCAGGTATTGGGAAGTTGGAAATGAAGCCAGAACATTGGAGGGGAAAAAAGCTTTGCCCAGTTCCTGATGAGCCCCTCCTAAAAGGAATGTTCAAAGTTTAAATCATCATCATAATAAAGGACGCCTAATGTTGGGTAGATAATGGCGGCATGGGTCTTGCAGCCCGGCCGGCCTTATGCATGGGGGATGTGCTTAATGAATGCCAGCTGTTTTTGATTTCTACTGAGAACAGAACAAACTGAAGTGACTAGGGGACCATGAGGATGATCTTAATGGGGAGAGTAGATAGTAAATGCCCAAAAGGCCAATGAGAACAAATAGGTGAGAACAAATAGAAAGGGGTCAGTGGAACTGGTACCATGGGTCGGTTTTCTGGGACTGAGTCCCAGGCCCTGAAAACCACCCAGCAAGCAATGCACTCTGCTGCTTATAAGATATATTCTGGAAACTCCAAACCCCAGGGAAGTGCAGCAGAATCCGGAGGCCACACTGGCCCCACTGAATAAGGCTTCATGTTTATTATCACCTTTTTTTTTTTTGTATCTAGTATTGATATCATTTCCTTTTTTAAAAATTGTGGTAAAATGTACATAACACAAAATATTTATCATCTCAACTGTTTTTTAAGTGTACACTTGGGTGACATTAAGTATCTTCAAAGTGTTGTGTGCCTATCACCACCATCCATCTCCAGAACTTATCCATCCTCCCCAACCGAAACTCCATGCCCATTTTGAATAATTAACACTTCCAAAGAAGGCTCCTACGCAAGGACCGTTACTGGGTTCTTCCACAGGACTGGTGTGAAAGCAGAAAGAAGCGTCTTCGTAAAGAGCATGGAGCCACCATGGGGCGGGTAGGTAGCCCCAAGGAGCGCCCCGAGCTTGCCCTTCCTGCCAAGTGCCCACGCCCGCCTCACCGTAGCTGAGCCGTGTCCCGGCAGAGCTCTATGTTGGGTCTCCTTGTGCGCTCATCCAGTCTGGTCTGAGCCACCTTCAGGAAGGCAGACTTTTCCCTGATGGCCTTCTTGATGGACTCTATGGTCATTTCAGTCTGAAAGATCTCCTGAAGGGTCTGTAGGAAGAGAAGCAAATGCTTGAGGCCTCTTGCAATTAAAGGCCTGAGGCCTGCCTTGCCCTCTCCTGCGGGGAGGTGGATTCTCTGAGGGCCTTGCTCCCTCCCTGCCCTGACCCCGGAGAATCTCTGGAGCTTCTGTGTGTGTTTCTTCCTATCTCCAGGTGAAATCTGCCAGGCAGAGAGTATTACACCACAGAAATGAGCAAATACGACAAATTGGAGCCTCCTCCCCACCCACACTCCCAGATCACTGATTATTAAATATTTGCCAGCACACATGTGTGCATAACTCTGAAAAAAGGGGAGACCATGAGGTTTGAGTGGTCCTTATATCCTTCCTCACATCAGTATGTCCTGCCTCTTTATCTTCTTACTAGTCTCATAGAGGTGTTTTCCTGCTAGTGGAGGATTTGCCTTGAAGCAAATCAAGTTCAAGTTTCTGAGGGTCTCAGTTGCAAGGGAGGAGCACAGGCAGGTTTGGAGTCCTCATTTTATATTCTTTTTTCTAAAAGGAGGGTCCCCCAAACTGCAGAAACCCGGATCCCTCCCTGGTCTCCTCTCCTATGCTTGGACAACTCTTCTTTCTTCTAGGACCTTGGTACCCTCCTGGCCCCTGCTCATGGGCCCTGCCGTGTGCCTCCCACAATGGTCCTGCTCACTCCCTCCACTTGGACCAGCTCATCTAGAGTGGCCCTACTCTCAACGTTGACAATAATCCTCCCCAATGTCTCCCTCTCCTTGAAACCCTTGCCTTGTCTTCTCTGGCCAAGCGCTGTCCTAATTCCTTGCTTCTCTCTATAGCTGCTCCTCACCCTTTCCCAGTACAAGGTTCTGTCTTGAGCCACTTCTCTGCTCCGTCTTTTCTCCGCTGCAGAGCTCTCGTGTAGCCTCACGGATTTGGCACTTGCGTGATCCAGCAGCCCTGAAATCTGTCACTTAAGGTTTGACCTCCCTCCCAAGCTTTCAACAACCTGTTGAAGATCATTGCACTGTTCTTATCACCAAAGCTACCCTCAGGGTTCCCTGCCCCCTGAAGCCATCCCTGTCTCTCGCCAGTGGAAATAACGCTTCCTTCGGCTACATTTACTGTTTTATCTGCAGCTCTGAGGAGTTCTTTCTGCACCTTTCTTGTCTTTTCTACTTTCATGTCTCGCCTTGCTCTAAGATGCAAGATGGCAAGGCCAGTGTGTTGTTCCTGGGTGCTTACCCCAAAGCGCCAGCCCAGTACTTAGAATGTAGCTGTTCTGGCCCGAATGCTATCTTCTTCCCCACCCCCAGGAAAGTTTCTGTGTTGAAGTCCTAGCCCCCAGTATCTTAGGATGTGATTGCATTTGGAGATGGAGCCTTTGAAAGAGGTAATTATGCTAAAATGAGGTCATTAGGGTGGGTCTTAGTGCAATAGGACCGCTGTCCTCATAAGATAGGGAGATTAGGACACCGGCGTGCATGGAGGGAAGGACAAGTGAAGACAAAGGGAGCAGATGGCCATCTCAAGTCAAGGAGAGAGACCTCCGAAGAGACCAACCCTGTGACACCTTGATCTTGGACTTCTAGCTTCCAGAATTGTGGGGGGAAAAATAACTTTTGTTGCTTAGGCCACCCAGTCTGTAATGCTTTGTTGGGATACCCCAGGAAACTAATGCAGAGGTAAATAAAAATTTGTTGAACAAAGGGACTCCATCAGGTCATCTTTCTAGAGGCCTTTAGAATAACCTCGTACTGCCCAGTGACTACCTTCCCACCAATGTACTCTACAGTGTGGCTCCAGGCTCCCTTTGCAAGCTTCTCTCCCAGGACACGCTACAGATCAGAGCTCAACCTCTGACTGGCTGCCTCCCAAGGCTTGGTTCGAGACATCGCCCCACCTGAATGTTCACGTCTTTCTCCAAACCCCAACTACACTTTCTGCATCTGTTATCTGGCAACCGCAATTTGTAAGTTTCTGTTGTTACTAATTGTTCATGAGCTTTTCCTGTGTATGCCCATCTTCACGAATATGAGCTTTCCTGGGACCCAAACTGCATATTATACTTCTCTCTGCCCTTCACAGAAAGTAGCACACTGTCTGGCCCAATAAATATTTGTGACCCAAAGAAGACACCATGAGAGGGGAACTTAAATTGCTGCAGTCTGAGAAAACATGGGGCCCTCAATTGGATAATAACGGTGCCTTCCAGCACACGTGGCCGACTGTGTCAGGTTCTTAAAATAAGAAATGAAAACCTATAGGTAGCATGAATCCACAGAAATAATAAAATCTCCAAGACCAATGCTAAATAAAGAAAGAGCCCCTTGTTTATCTTGAAACACTCAAATCCTGCTTAAATCCTTCATTTTATTGTCACTGCAAAATGCTTATGCTTAGAGGACTTTAAAAAGTTCAATAGCAGAAACACTTTGAACCACCTAATTGTTTCCTGTATTTGGTTTTGTATTCCAGAGAAAGGGCCCGAAATAATTTAACAGAAAACATTCTTACCATATGTTCTAATAATAAATTCACTTCCTAGTTACATACAGTGATTCATTAAACTTTAATCATAATATTTTTGTTTCTGTTAAATACTAGGAACTTTTTCAGTGCACAGTGCATTCTTTGTATTCCAAAAACCAGTGGATTCCAATTTCATTTTGACACCTGGCTACCTGGCTAAAATAAATGGTGTGCTTTGTACTGTTTTTAATTTTTCTTAGTCTGTATAGCCAGGAGGTCACGTGTCTTACGGCGTCTTCCAGGAGTGGTGAGAGATTTGTGGTCCCAGAGCCCCCTGCTCTGTCTATCTCGCTCAGCTAAGGGGTACCGCCGGTGCTGGATTTACCTTCGCTAAGTGACTCTGAATCTTATTTTTAGCATCTGCAGTCTCAGCAATGCGATTGGTGAAAGACAAGTTCACTTTGTTGAATTGATTCCACATCTCATTGGCAGTCACAACCAAGAGGTTTTGAATGTCGTCTCTTAGCTTGGCAGAAGCTGCTCGTTCACTTTGGGAACGGAGAATATTGTCATCTGTAAATTTGGCCCAGGACTCTGGCACTGAGACCCTGGGGAGAAAAAAAAAAGTAGAACCATACAATGATGAAAATGATGAATCAGCCTAGACAGTCTGTAGGCAATCATTCATGTCGTGAAAGGGGAAACCCCCTATCACTGAATCCTGGTTTATTGCATAAAATGTCAACATCAGAGGGAAGCTTATTCAAAACTTTTCTTAATTGTTCCTTATATTTGTGCTTAGTTTCTGTAAATCCAGAGCATACACTAAGTCCTCTGCCCAGTCGGCAGGGAGGGGAGAGAGGGTTGGGGAGAATGGGTGAAGGATATGGGTATTTTGGCTCATAAGAAATGTGTCTCACTGGCCCAAGAACCATATGAGGAAAATATCCAAAGTCAAGACTAATCAAAGGAGTACTAACAAAAACAGCAACATACTGAGCACCCTTTGTCAGAATAGAAAAGACTGTAGAGAATGATAATTTTCTGGTGCGCATGTTTTTAAAAGGTTTCTCTCCTGCAGGCAGGACTGTTGGATTGGTAGAACCATGCTAGAGGGCAACATACCCCAAGACCCTATCAAATGTGTATAAACCAGAAATTCCACTTATGGAAATGTTTTACTGAGATATAATTGGCATAAAATATTGCATTAATTTCAGGTAGGTGCTCAACATAATAATTTGATACATGTCTACGAATTGCAAATTGATTATCACAATAAATTTTGTTAACATCCATCACCATCCATAGTTACAATTATTTTTTCTTCAGATGAAAACTGTCCCATTCTACTCTCTTAATAACTTTCAAATATACAACACGATATCGTTAACTATAGTCAGGAAGCTCTACTTTGTATCTCTAGGACTAAAAATAAGGAGTGCTTTGTGAATTTGTGTGACATCCTTGCTCAAGACCCATGCTCATCTTCTCTGCATCATTTCGATGTTAGTATATGTGTTTATCGTAAGGAAATTTATTGTAAACGTAAATTTATCGTAAGGAAATAATGCACCCAAAAATGTATACGTGAGGATATTAATTTTCAGCAACATTTATGACTATTCTTAAAAAACTGAAAACAGTCTAAGAGTCCACAAAGAGAATCCATGTGGGGGTCACTTGAAAAGGGGAGGGGGCATCAGCTTGGGAAAGAGAACAAGGGAACTCTTTGAGGTGACAAAAATATTTTTTATCTCGACCTTGGTCATGGTTACTTGGGGACAGAAATTTGTCAAAACTCACCAAAATGTACACATGGATCAAATGCATTTTAGTGTAGGTGAATTTCACCTCAATCAATCAAGTTGTTTTTTTAAGGGAATGGCTAGAAAAAGGCCATGAATCCAAGACTGCATCCAGGGCCCTGGCAAAGAAACCTTTGGTGAAGCCAGTTTAACAAGCAGTGGTAATAAAACGTGAAGCTGTTTTTCAACTTTTACCCCACGGAATCCAGGGCATCCAACACATTGGCAACACTTTATTTTCTTTATGCTTATCTGTGTTTTCTAGGTTTTTCTGCTTCAAGTAGCTGTTATTTTCATAGTTAGAAATACAGAAAACACTAGATGTCCATCAACAGATGAATGGATAAAGAAGATGTGGTATATATATACAATGGAATACTATGCAGCTATCAAAAGAAACGAAATCTTGCCGTTTGCAACGACATGGATGGAACTGGAGGGTATTATGCTGAGCGAAATAAGTCAATCAGAGAAAGACAATTATCATATGATCTCTCTGATATGAGGAACTTGAGGGGCAGGGTGGGGGGTCGTGGGGGGTAGGGAGGGAAAAATAATGAAACAAGATGGGATGGGGAAGGACACAAACCATAAGAGACTCCTGATCTCACACAACAAACTGAGGGTTACTGGGGGGTGGGAGGGTAGGGATAGGGTGGATGGGTTATGGACATTGGGGAGGGTTTGAGCTTTGGTGAGTGCTGTGAAAGGTGTAAGCCTGATGATTCACAGACCTGTACCCCTTGGGCAAAGAATAAAAATAAAATTTAAAAAAAAAAGAAATACAGAAAACAAATCTCTTTTTTTGAGCTTTTTAAAATATTTATTTTTGAGGTATGGTTGACTTACAATGCTCTATTACTTTCAGGTGTACAACACAGTGATTCAACAATTCTATACGTTACTCGGTGCTCACCACAATAAGTGTAAACAACAAATATTCTTCTACAAAACAATAGAGCAGGCAAGTGTCAAGACCTGACTGGGGAATACGCATGCTTACTGAAGACTGGTTCAAAGTAGGGTATGTTTTTTATCTTCCCCATATCTTCCCACGTTTCTCATTTTAACCTGTAAGCTGCATCATTCTGAAGGGAGAGAGAATAAATTAAATGACATCAAAATCATAGAGGTGGTTCAAGCCTGACTTACGTTGCATCAACTCTCTCCACACCACGAAAGTAGCTGACACCATCTGATGTGTTTCGTAGATGGCGGCATTTATCATCGATTCGGTAAGCCGCCTGCTTATCACTCAGGTCCTTCTCCAGCTCGTGCTGGGAAGCTCTGTTAGCTCTGTAACACAGAGTGGGGAAATGGAGCTTCAGGTTTAGGAAACAATTTGATATGAGGAAGAGAAATTGGTCCTTCTGTGTTGGGACCCACCCACTACTGCTGTCTGGGTCTCTCCTCTTTTCACACAATGTCCAGCTTCCCAATTAAGAGGAGCCTTCCCTGGAGATGTCCATACATGTGAGTAATTAGAACCCTGCCCACACTGTCCCTCCCATGGTGTGTGGTGGGGCTTGGGGGAGAAGAGGTGTAGATAAACAGAAGGTGGGTATCTGGAGCCCCAAGGCTGGGACCCATCTTCCTAACACAAACACTGTTCCAGATGGGACCCTGGCTTAAAGTAATCTGTCCATATCTGTGTCTCTCTTTCCTTCTTCTTTTTCCTCTTCTATACTCAAATTCCTCCATTCTTTGAGTGCAGTTCCCCCCAAGAAGTTCTGAAACATTTATAGCCAGCCTCCCTCCTTCCATAGGTGACCTCAGTTTGTGGTCAGGAGAGGTCTCAGAAGTTTGACAGGAGATAGAAACCAAGCATCAATACTGAGCTCTGGGGCCAGAGACAGAGTGCTTGAAAGGAGATCAGGAATTGGGGGCCTCCAGGTTCATCCACTCCAGCAGCCACCCTCCGGGGAAGGACGAGGCTCTGAGATTCATGGTGCTTTCTGCCCTGCCAAACAGAGAGGAGACCTGGCAGCTCATTATCAAAGAGAGAGGCCCATGGGGTGGGCATGGGTGACAGGCGACCCACATCTTTCCTCATGAAGTGATTGATTCAACAAATAATTACTGAGTGTCTACTACTTGTCAGGCACTGTTCAAGCCTGAATGCATCAATGGAAAAAGCAAATACTCTTCTCTAAAGAAGTTTACACTCTAGAGGGAGGAGTTAGGCAATACCCCTACTGAATCAGAAAATCGTGTGGTTTGTTCGCACAGCAATGCAGAAAACAAAGCAGAAAAAATGAAACAAGACTGTCAGTGATGATTTAAATAAGATGGTCAGAGTAGGACCCCTTAAGGAGGCAATGTTTGACCCAAGACTTGCAGGAGGAAGAAGCAGATCATACTGGGCCTCATTGGGGGACATTGAAAGGAGTCAAGTTTTCCTCCAGGTGAAGTGAGACACCACTGATTTACAATTTTAAAAGATCATTTGTGGCTGGGTTTAGAACAGATTGCAGGGGACAGGGAGACCCATTAGCAGATGGATATAGTTACCCAGGTGAGAGATAATAGTGGCTTGGACTGAGGGGGTAGCAATGAAGGAGGCAGCAAGTGTTCAGATTCTCAGTATGTTTTACAGAGAGCCAAGAGACACCTTTAGGAGATTAAACATGAAGGGGTGGGGAGAGGTGAAGTGGAGTAATTAGAAGATCAGAATTCCATCAACAGAGGTGGGCAAGTAGGCTGGGGAGAAGACAGAAGTTCAGCCAACACGGTGAGCTTGAGCATCCATTAAACATCCAAGTGAAGATATAAGGAGGTTGTTGGAATTTGGGAAAGAGGTCTGGGATGGAAATAAAAATTAGGATATCATTAGCATATAGATAGAATTTGAAAAATCAGGACAACCAGATGATCATCATTTTGGTATTTCTGGCACCCAAAATGGTCTTGGCATACAGGAGCCACTTGGTAAAGCCTACGTTGAATTGAATAGATGAATTCCAGCTGCAGCTTCCCCTTAGCTTAGCTCATACCTTTAGGTAAGTGCTTGACCTATCAGAGCTCATCTTTTTTGTGTGAAATAGAAATGTTGGGTAGCAACGCCAGTAGCCTGCATTTTGTGAATCCTGAAAAACACTTTTGTGAATTCTAAAATGCGTGCAAGAGATGAAAGATGAGAAAGATGTCTCCCCTTGCTCTTTCTGTGTTCAGTCTCCCATCTCAGGTTAATGTGTTGAAACTCTGGGATTAAAGGCCTTTCTCACTTTTGGTCTGGGACCAAGATGCCCTGTAGCCTTCCTCTCTTGGGCTGACACAAGACCTCCTCTGACCTAACCTCCAAACCTCATTAAGGAAGGTGCTTGATGCAGCACCCCATCCACCTGCCTTATAGCCCAAAATGGGAAAAATCTTGGTTACCATGTTGGTGCCTAAAAGTGCCTAATTCCATTTTCAACTGAGGTCCAAACAGAGGTCTTCATTGTGTGTTCCAAAGCAAATAGCATTGAAAAACCCTCCTCCCATCACCTTCACTGGACCAGGCCCAATGACCATGTTAACGATCCCATAAATCCTGGAGAAACCATCCCAGGAAATGAGGTAGACATTTTATCCACTATGTCTTAAATAAAAACCAAGGTCTTTAAAGGCTCACCAACAAAGTTTCCACGCAAGTGCATACATGGAGCAAGAACTTTCTGCAAAGACCCGAACAGGGCTGGGAATGAGGCAGTTTGTAGCAGAGACTGATATGAAGATGTGACGGTTCCACAGTGGAACAATCTGGGCAGGAAGAATGAAAATGTAGAGGAGGGGCTGCAGATTTTAGGTTATACAAGAAAATAAGGTTGGGAACTGGACCCAAAGAAAACAGAACTGACACCATTCTGTGAACCACGCTAAACTGTGGTTCTGTGATGTCTAGGGAGCAGAAACCAAAAAGTGATACCAGAACAGCACTGCCTTGTATTTATAGCTCAGGTAAACAAGACAGTTAACCAAGTCATCCTTAACTAATCTTCTACCTATCAACATTTCTAAACTAAAGAGCCCTTCCAATCATAGTGAGGGAGAGATCCCAGCTAGCTAACCCTCACTGACCTGCAGAGCATCAATCCAATAGGCACAGTGGGCATACAAAGCAAGCAGAACTGCTACCTCTATAACACTTACTCCTTTCGGGGTCTCACATGTTATCCTTGACAGCATCAGTGTAAGCAGAAGCATCCTTTCCTTTGGGTGACATTTCGATGCTGCTTTCCATGGTCATAACCAGATGAACATTCATCGTTCCAGTCATGTTGGGAAAGAGGCTCAACCAATGTGTTTTCTATGCTGATGGCTGTTATCATTGTTTAAGACCTTCCTTTGATTATTATCCTTCCCCGCCTCAATCCCCACCATAAATATTAAGTACCTACTATCTACTATTGCCAAGGAAAGGAGGATTTGTATTCTGTGCGAGATTGGATGGGTGAACAATTACAGTAATTACAGTACTGCAGGGAGCAGGTACCAGGGTCCCTGGGAAATCAGAAAAGGCTGAGTCTTTAAGGAGTTATGAATATAATCATAAAAATGAGTCACAACTCATTACTTTTCTGGCTGTTGGGCTGAATATATGCAAGTCAATCTCTCCTCAAAGAATGAAAGTCTTTTCGGTTTAAAAGAAATATTAGCCAGGGCACCTGGGTGTTATATTTGGTTAAGCATCTGCCTTCGGCTCAGGTCATGATCCCAGGGTCTTGGGATGGAGGTCCTGTGTTGGGCTCCCTTCTCAGTGGGAAGTACGTTTCTCCCTCTCCCTCTGCCACTCCCACCCTGCTCATGTTCATTCTCTCCTCTCTTGCTCTTGCTCCCAAATTAAAATCTTAAAAAAAAAAAAAGACATCTTAGCCATGCTCCAAGTTAGGGCAGAAATTCTTTAGCATCTCAAAATTATTTTTTTTAATTTAATTTTATTTTTATTCTTTGCCCAAGGGGTACAGGTTTAAGATTTTATTTATTGATCGATTTGAAAGAGAGAGTGTGCGCATGTGTGCAGGCGCAAGTTGGGGGCAAGGCAGAGGGGGAGGGAATCTCAAGCAGACTCCATGCTGAGCACAAAGCCCCCCTTGGGGCTCGATCTCACCACCCTGAGATCGTGACCTGAGCAGAAGCCGAAAGTCTGATGCTTAACCGACTGAGCCACCCAGGCACCCCTCAAAATTATTTCTTTGGCTAGAAATTTAAGAAAAGCACTCCAAGTACTCATCTTAACCTCCAAATAAAAATGTTTACATGCATGTGTGTGTGTGAGTGTGTATGTGTATCTATATATAAAAATCCTTACATAGGAAACTAAGAGAAATTTGAATGGGAGGCATGAAAGCATAGTTTTGAGATAGATTTTAAATTGTATATACGTTTAAAGGTCTTACGCAAGTTGAGCAATGGCCTTATCCAAATGCAGCTTCATCCTTTTTTGACAACACAGAATAGTATCAACTTCCTACTCGATTAAAAAAAAAAACACGTTAATGTTTTCATCATTGGGTATAACATCCAAAGCCAAAAATGTAACAAAACATCAACAAAGGAAAACTGTTCCTGGAAAAATTGTCAAGTAAAACAATAAAACAATTTTTACACCCACTTATTTACCTCTTTCCCCTCCTGGTCCTGCAGTCTAAACGTGAGACTGAGGTTCACCCCTTTACAGGGCTATAAGAAAATTATATTATGGAACAAGTTGGGACAGGACTAAAACTGTAGGATTTGTCTTTGTTTTTATCTCTGGCCCTTAAAAAAATATAGAAATAAGTTAATAAATAAATTCTTGTGATGTGCAAGGCTGAATTTAATGCAAGATGTTTTTATAATAACTATTCTTCCAAGACCAAGTAAACTGGGGAGGGAAAGGGGCCACCAAAAAGGGACTTCCCTCTGGCAGTGCATATATCCTCAACAGACCCAGCTCTTTGGTCCAAATGGAAACCTGACTTCCACCCTGGGAGGCCAGCCCTCCCACTTTTGCCTGTACCCCACGGCTCAGCTCCTACACTCACAAACCCCTCTGTATGCCCTTCTACTTGACCACACACATGGTATTCTGATGCCTCTAGGATATATACACTATTACATAGCATGTGTTGTATCAGAGACGTTTTAAGTAAACATTTTTCACTTCCCTCTGAAATTCATTTCCACGTTAGAAAGTCTAGGAATTCAAAATAGCACCAAGGACACATTTTAAAAGTGCACATGGTCATTTTTTCACTTTTTCAAGCACACAGTGATTGCACTATGCATATTGTTTTGTGGCCTGCCTTTTCGTCTTATTTATATCTAAGATTTTATTTATTTATTTAGAGGGGGCAGGAGCAGAGGGAAAGGGAGAAAGAGAATCTCAAGCAGACACCCTGCTGAGTGCAAGCCCATCCGGGCTCGATCTCATGACCCTGAGATCATGACCTGAGCTGAGATCAAGAGTGGGATGTTCAACCAACTGCGGCACCCAGGTGTCCCCCGCCTTTTCATTTTAAGCCCGAACATTTTCCCATGACATTAAACAATACCATGATGAACCACTTCAGTAAATGTTTAGACACCAGAGAAGGGTATGGTTTTTTCCAAGGTTTTGACAAATACAGCCAGTTGCCCTTCAGAGAAGTTGTACCTATTTACAACAATAAATGAGAGTACACTTCCTCTCCTCACCTACTAAGCAATCCCTACCAAATCCTCTCCATTTTTGCCAGTGTGATAGGACCCCTCCTCCAAACAACAAACCTCCTGAAGTTTGTAGTTTAATATTTAAACTATGTATTTGTTCCTCATTCGACTTTCTTCTTTCGTGAATTACCTGCTTCTGCACTTTTTCTGTTGTTTTTCTTATTAATTTTTTTTAATTTTTTAAATTATTTGCTCCAGGGATACAGGTCTGTGAATCATCAGGCTTACACCTTTCACAGCACTCACCATAGCACAAACCCTCCCCAATGTCCATAACCCATCCACCCTATTCCTACCCTCCCAACTCCCAGTAACCCTCAGTTTGTTTTGTGAGATTAGGAGTCTCTTATGGTTTGTCTCCTTCCCGATCCCATCTTGTTTCATTATTTTTCCCTCCCTCTTCCCCATGACCCCCCGCCCTGCCTGTCAAGTTCCTCATATCAGAGAGATCATATGATAATTGTCTTTCTCTGATTGACTTATTTTGCTCAGCATAATACCCTCTAGTTACATCCATGTCATTGCAAATGGCAAGATTTCATTTCTTTTGATGACTGCATAGTATTCCATTGTATATATAGGATTCTTATATTTAAAATTCAATCTTTTCCCATCATAGATGTCATAAATGTAGACATAAATATATATAATACAAAAATATATGTATATTTTAACCACTTTGTCCCTTGCCTTTATATATTTGCATAATGAGTTTCATACTTAGACAGTCATGATTTCTATGTTTTCAAATGTATTAAATATCCCCTGATGAATGGAATGTTCAAAAATACTACTTAACACCCAAAATCCTAGTGAGCTTTTATACCACACATACACAATGCATGTAGTGGGAATTTCTGGGACTTTAATGGGGAAAAATGCATTTAATGAAACTCTTGCTATAACAATATTCAACCATAGTTACTATATTTGAATTTAAATAGTGCCACATGATACATGTTAGATGGTTGAGGGCAGAAGGATTCATGGAAATAGGGAATTATCTCCAGTGACAATTTATCTATTAATCTGTATGCAAGATGCACTTGGCTTTAAAAAGTTCAAGGAGTTAGCCTGGTCTAGGAGAACCAAAAAAGTGGTACCCTGATCAATCTCCCAAGAGAAGCCATTCTGTAAGAATTTGGTGAATATCACTAATTGAATGTAAAAGTCAACAGAATTCATGACAAAATATTTCGATGTGGCCACCTTCTTCCAAAGCAGGCCTTTTAAGGCCACTTCTTTCCTTTGCCAATATTTATTTATCTATTCCAAAAAAATAAGATCATTGTTGGTTAAATAAAAAGATATGCTGATATCACTACTTTGAGTAAGCTAAGGATACACTCACTACTTGAATTAATTGGCAATGATCAAGGCACCCCTCAGGTGACTGCAGATTTAGTTATTTTGAGATAAAGTAACGTCTGCTACTGGTCTAGAAAAATACAAACTTTGGAAAGAGCCAAAATGCCTTTCAACAGATGAATGGATAAAGAAGATGTGGTCCATATATATAATGGAATATTACTCAGCCATCAGAAAGGATGAATACCCAACTTTTGTATCAACATGGATGGGACTGTTGGAGATTATGCTGAGTGAAATAAGTCAAGCAGAGAAGTCAATTATCATATGGTTTCACTTACTTGTGGAACATAAGGAATAAAATGGAGGACTCTAGGGGAAGGGAAGGAAAAGTGAATTGGGGTAAATCGGAAGAGGAGACGAACCATGAGAGACTGTGGACTCTGAGAAACAAACTGAGGGTTATGAGGGGAGGGTGAGGGGGGATGGGTGAGCCTGGTGGTGCGTATTAAGGAAGGCATATACTGCATGGAGCACTGGGTGTGGTGCATAAACAATGAATCTTGGATCACTGAAAAAATAAAATAAAATAAAAATAAAAAATAATTTTTAAAAATATTAAACCTCTAAAGCAGCAGTGGTTGTCATTTAAAAATAGATTTATTGAAATATAATTCATGTACAATAGAGCTCCTATATTTGACTGTACAACTTAATGGTTTTTAGTATATTCAGAGTTATGTAACCATCACCAGAACCAATCAGAGAACATCCTTATTACCCCGCAAAGAAATAACATACCCCTTCACTGTTAACCTCTTTCCAATCTCCTGAACCTGTTTCTCCAAGGCTATCACTAATCTGCTCTAAGTTTCTATGGATTTTCACAATCTGGACATTTCAAGGAAATGGAATCCTGCAATGTACATTCCTTTGTCACTGACTTCCTCACTTAGCTTAAATTTTCAAGGATCATCCATGTCGTAGAATGTTTTAGCACTGTTTATGGTTAAATAACATTCTACTGTATGGCTACACCACATTTCATGTATCATTCAGCAGCTGACGGACATTTGTGTTGTTTCTAAATGGCTGTTATGGATAATGCTGCTAGGAACATTCATGTACAAGTTCTTGTACAGGCATGTACTTTTTTTTCTCTTGGGCAGATACATAGGAGCAGAACTACTAAATGGCATGGCAAGTCTATGTTTAACCATGTTCCAAAACAGGTGTATCCTTTTACATTCCCACCAGCACATCCTCATCAACACTTGCTTTATCTGTGCTTTTGAGTATAGACATCCTAGGGGGATACTCACACTGAGGTGGTATTCTGTTGTGGTTTTATTTGCATTTCCCTGATGAACTAATGATGAGCATTTTTTACTGTCTTTATCAGCCATGTGTATATTCACTTTGGAGAACTCTCTGTTCAAATCCTTTGCCTAGTTCGTGTTGGGTTATTTGGGGTTTTTTTATCTTTAGTTTTAAGAGCTCTTTACATATTCTAGATACCCTTATCAGATACATAATTTGAGAAGGTTTTCTTCCATTCTCTGGACTGTCTTTTCACTTTGTGGAAGACGTTCTTTGAAGCATCAAAGTTTGTCATTTTGATGATGATCAATTTATCTCTTTTTTCTTATGTTGTGTACGCTTTGTGCTTTTGGTGTCGGATTTAAGAAATGATTGCCTACTCTGATGTCACCAATATTTATGCCTATGTTATCTTCTAAGAGTTTTACAATTGTAGCTCCTACATTTAAGTCTTTGATCCACTTTTATTCAATTTTTTCTATGTGGTGTGATGTCGAAGTCCATCTTGAGTCTTTTGCACACAGGAATCCAACTGTCCAATCACCATTTGTTCATGAGAGTATTCCTTTCCCATTGAATCATCTCAGCACCCTTGTTGAAGCTGAATTGATTGTAAAAGGGAGGGTTTATTTCTGGATTCCCAAATTCTATTCCATTGATCTATATGTCTCTCTTTATTGCCAGTACTACTATCTCATGTATTTCAGCTTTGTAGTAAGTTTTTATTTTTTTATTTTTTATTTTTTTTAATTTTATTTTTATTCTTTGCCCAAGGGGTACAGGTCTGTGAATCATCAGGCTTACATCTTTCACAGCATTCACCAAAGCACAAACCCTCCCCAATGTCCATAACCCATCCACCCTATCCCTACCCTCCCACCCCCCAGTAACCCTCAGTTTGTTTT
>LNAC01000101.1:1365307-1389415 GCA_002007465.1 Ailurus styani
TGTGTGTGTGTGTGTGTATATATATATATATATATATATATATATATATATACACACACCACATCTTGTAGTAAGTTTTTAAATCAAGAAGTGTGGGTCCTCTGAATTTCTTCTTTTTCAATATTATTTTGGCTATTTTGAATCCCTTGAATTTCCATGTGAATTTCAGGATCAGTTTGTCAATTTTTATAAAGAAGTCAGCTGGGAGTTTGATAAGGATTCTGTTGAATCTATGGTCCATGTTGAGAAGCACTGCTACCATAACACCATTTAAGACTTCCAATACACACCCATGATATGACCACTCAGTTAGGTCTTCGTTAATTCCTATCAGCAATATTTTATAGTGATTCTGAACTCCAGCTGTTCGTTAAAATTATCTGAGGAATATTTGCAATACCAATGCCTAGTCCCCACTCCAGATTTGATGACAGTGATGTATCAGTGTAGGTTCATCAATGGTGACAAACGTACCACCCCGGCGGGGGATGTTGGTAATGGGGGAGGCTATATATCCCCATATAGTAGGGCTATCTGGTAAATCTCTATGCCTTATCCTCAATTTTGTTGTGACCCTAAAACTGTTGTGATCCTAAAAATTAAGTCTTTAAAAAGAATGGTGCTGCTTCCCTACAACTGTATTTAAGAATAAACATCACTGAGGATTCATCTATCAAAAAAAGCACCATTCAAATTATGTATACAGTATAATTCCAATCCTGAAGACATATTTGTGTGTCTTTAAGTTGGGTGGTGTCTAAGTATGATTAACAAAAAGAAATTCTCTGAAATTCTCTGAATAAACGAAATTCTCCAAAATTAACAGTGACTTCTGTCCAACTGCGCTTCAGATGATTTTTATCTTTCTTTATCCTAGTCTGTATCTTTTGAATTCTTTCAATGAACATCTATTACTTTTATAACCAAAAAAAATTTTCTAAATGCTATAAACATTTGATACTATATTGTATCAATATAAACATATTGATACTATACTATAACTTCTTACTTATAAATGGCTTCATATAACATAATTTTTGTTTGTTTGTTTCTACACATTAAGTACATGTTTGCAACTACATTTCTTGTTATTGACCATACTTACCGTTAATAGTTCGGCTTCCACTTCATCATGAACTAGATCGATCCCCATTCTCTTCTCTCGATGAAATAGACATTCTCGGGCTACCTACAGATACACAAATAATGGAAAGCACTAATACAAAGTAACTAAAATCAGTGATGAGCAGTTCTAAGGATCTGTTCCTGAAACGAGTCAATAGATAGTCCCAATACCAACCTGTCAACTTCTCAAGCCATTTTGTCTGAAATCTAGCATGAGACCCACCATAACAACTAAGTAAATCCTAATTGCTAATTAAGAGGTAGAGTTCACCCTTCAAAGTGGTTTGGGAAAAAATTCTAATTTGGAAAGGTGACGAAATCAAGCATATGGCATCTACTTAACTCCTACAAATTAACGTCTGAGAAAATTACTTAGCATTAATTTCTGCTACAGAAATAATAACCTGAAACACAGTTTTCAAGGTATTATTTCCAAATATTTTTACCAAGAAGAGTGAGGAAGAAACAAATTATTATCCTTAAAGACGCCAAAATATTTGTGTAGCCAAAAATCCAAGGGATTACTTTTAAGTACCATTTCTTGTTTTCCTAATTACAAAAATAATGTGCTTTATACATTAAAAAGAAAAAATATAAAAAAGTAGAAAATGATTTAGCCAACTGTTTTGTTTGTTGTTTATAACAAAACAGAAGTTATAATGCCCTTTACAATTTTATATTATGTTTCTTAGGATTGACATTAAATGTAGGCCCCAGTTGTAAAATATTCCTTGAGACAAAGTATGCTAATGACTCCAGTGAAAACAGCTTGGATTGCTAACCATCAATCATGTATGAAAGAACACTATGCAAATGTTAAAATACTTTTTTCAAAGACTATTTCATGACTTGGAATGACTGTATAATGTTAATGTTTTCAGCATAAAATGTGATAGTACATACACTGTAATCTGAACATCATATTGTTGAACAAAATCTGTGAGTGAATGTATATTTTTTAATAGTAAAATTCACATACACAAGAAAATGAATTAGTGGGTTGACAGGAACTCTGATTATTTTCATGTATATTACTAAACTGCTTTTTGTAAATTTCTACTAACCCACAGTCTAGTAGGATTCTACTCATCTTTCCAGCAACATGGAGGCCAACTCTAGATGTCATCAGTTTCCAATGTTGCAAGTATGATAGGCCAAAGATGGATACTTCAATGATTTCTCTTTTTTTTTTTAAATATTTTATTTATTTATTTGACATAGAGAGAGAGATTACAAGTAGGCAGAGAGGCAGGCAGAGAGACAGGGAGAGGAGGAAGCAGGCTCCCCGCTGAGCAGAGAGCCCGATGTGGGCCTCGATCCCAGGACCCTGAGATCATGACCTGAGCCGAAAGCAGAGGCTTTAACCCACTGAGCCACCCAGGTGCCCTGATTTCTCATTTTTATTAGGGAATTTTAACTTTTTTTCTTATATTAGTTGATCATCTGGATTTTTCCTTTTGAGATGTATCTGTTTATGTGACTAATTCTAATTTTAACCAGGACCTTCCTACACAGTGCTGATAGTAAATGTCTGAACACAGAGAAACAATTGGACAAGACTTGCAGAAAAAAATACAAATTAGACCTGTCTCACTGAAAGGAGTACCAAAAGGAAGAAACTGGATTTCCCCCCAGAAATTCAGAAGGTAAGTGACTATCATTTTAAAGATACTCTAAAGTGGTATCGGTAAGGTGGGGTGCAGAATAGACCAATCCTCAAAATGAGCCATAGCATGAAGAAAGTATGCAAGGGCTTCCGATCCTGAGAAACATGATGAGTTATTTTAAAAGGACATCATCCGAGGAGTCCTTTCTTGGGATTTCTGGTGGTTGTGTGCATTTGTGTGTGCTTGTGTTTGGTGGGGGGTAAAGGTGGGGGTGCACGATAAGAAGTAACAACGTGCAGGGGTCTCCAACAAACTCTTAGACCCACTAGACTTCTAGCTCCTTAATTCTCTAAACTCTTCTGCTACAGATGTCATAATAAAGACCTACTTTAAATGCTTATCACATGGGAAATGACATATAAGCATGAAGAAAAATGGTGTTCACGTCATTAATATATATACACCTTCTGAAATAATTTCTGTAACTTGTGCATCTTCAAATAGAGAATGTCTTCTTTCAATGGTGGTGGGTAGAATGGGGTTGGAGCTCCCCCCTCCCACTCGATGGAGTGAGAGGTAGCCAGAGGCCAGCAACAAACTAACATGCTACCCCCATGACCGCAACACCTGGCTTAACCTCAGGTCCATTTCTCTATTCAATCAACTCGCCCACCTCCTAAGGTGGTCTCATTGATCATTTCACTGTGCTCTAAAAATGTGTCATAACCTATACACAGGAGGCATTTCATGACACAGATTAAAAGAATAGTACTTTTTCCCCCTCAAATATTATATACAGTACTCCAGGGACAGCAATGCTCAAGCAGCCTTTTTAGTAAATGAAAAACTGGCATTCTCACCATAAGGGTGTCTCTCTGCTTAACCTCCTTTGCTTTGCATTCGAAATTCATTCTACTTAAATGGTTGTACTGTGGGATGTGTAAAACTTGTCATAGTTTTACCAACTACTGAAAGTAGCTACAGATGCACTGATAGGAGGTTGGCTTCTATAGGTGAAGTGAAACATAATTTGACAGATAATAACCACAGTCATTCAAACAGTGGATGATGATCATATAAATAGGCAATGTCTTTTATCAGAAGGTCTTATATTTACCTGAAGAGGAGCTTCTGTCTCCATCAAAGCCCTCTCCAATTTTTTCTTAACATCAGTGAGTTCATTTGTCTCTCCAATCATTGCATCCAACTCATGAGTGATTTCAGATTTCCAAAATCCTATGTCATTGACTCGTTCTCCCAAATTTTGGGTGGAGTCTGCTTGAGTTTTTCTTGTTTGCTGATATTTGTCTTGAATCAGGCGAGATGTATCTACCCTTAGTCTCTCTGAATTATGTCGGGAAGTGTTGGATTCTAGATAGTTGGTTAAATTGGACCTGTACCAATCATCAGGAGTATACCTTGTGAAGAGAGTGGTTCTATTGGAAACAAAGGGAAGCATGGTACTCTCACACACATTCTGAGATCTGGTGCAGTACGGACCCAAGGTCGGCGAGTTGGAGGCTACTTTGTAATATGTGCTTGGTCTCCAAGGAAGGCTCAAGGTATGGGTTAAATTGTAGTGAGGGAAGTGGTCCCTATAGCTTGATGTCATAGTACTGATGGCTGGTAGAAAGTTGGTCGGTGTTGGTCTAGGGTGGGCATAAGTTGCCGTTAATGTAGAACCTAAAGCCTCCATGATGCTCAAACACTATTCGTAAATCTCTCCTGTTGGCGGGGGGGGGGTGTAAAAACAGACAGTCACATAAATTAATCTTTGGTAAAAATTTATAAATAAAAGCCACATTTGACTTTTAGTAGCAGTACTGCCTAACATATTAGGTATTTGTTCTAATTTTATATCCACCTTTACCAGTGATAATATGTTCCAAAAATATTTTTTAGAATATACTAGTATCTGTTTCTAGAATATACTAAAAACTACATTTTTTTAGATTGGCCACTTGAATTTCTGAAATTTTTTTAAATTATGATTTAAGTTATTACTATCTTGTAACAAATCTAAATTAAGAGCCTAAAGTATGCATTTTAACAGGGATGCAAATCTTGCCTCTGTTATTTACTAGCTGTGAGGCACTGGGCAAATTACTTAACCTATCTGTGCCTCAATTTTCTCATCTCTAAATTGGGAATAATAGTACTTCCTTCTCTGGATTATGAGAGGTATTAATATCAAGGTGTTACTTGGCAGCATTTCCCCTACCAAGTCATCCTAATAAAGACACAACCTAGATAACAACAGTGTGCTTGGTTTGCAAACATAGCTCAAGGCAAATACCTGGCTCCCTTCTCTTGGTAATTTGCTACCTCTAGGCACCTCCAATACAGACAGACACTCTAGGGCACTTATGAGGGCTAAGTAAGACAATGCTAAGTATTTGGAATGCTTATCATAGTTCTGGGCTCAAAATAAATGTTCAATAAATGTGAGCTTTTTAAACTACTAATCTAAAAGTCTATATAAAATAAAAGATAAATATCCACCCCCCCAAAAGTGAACCCTTTCAACACCGAATAGTTCATTAATCATTGTTTCTGTCCAGATTTTTCCTATTATATACCAACATATGTACCATTTTTAAAGCTATCTTTAAAAAATGCATCTATACCAAATGCATATATACCATTTATACATATGAACAGAGCTTTTTAAATACAAATATTGAATTATCTTAATCATTATATGTATTATTTAGAACACGCATTTTTTAAAATATGTATTTCCGATCTCTCCCCCTGTTAGAACATAAAGATCCACTTCATCCTTTTTACAGGTTGAAAAGAATTCCATTTTCTGGAACTTTTGGTTATTATTAACCCAGAAAGGCCTATGGCATACTTTTCAGCATGTAAACATCACTCCGTTTGGTGGTTAATGTCTATGGACCCATTTATTAAAAAGGAAAAATAGATCCAATTCTATAACCATCTCAGAAAAAAAATTTTGATGATTATTTAAATAGCTATGTCTTGAGGCCTTTGGTCCCCAAACCACAAAATAATCTATTTGTAGAATTGCGGTCAAATTGCAACACACTCATTCCACATGTGGTGGGACAGCTGCCCACTGCCATGGTGGTGGCCCACACAACCCTAGCTCCCTGACCTTTTCCTAATTCTTCCTTCCCTCAGTCCCCAGATACCTTGTACTGGCCAAGCTTAGGAGTATGGTGGTGAAAAAGAAAACTTAATAATTACTTTCAGTTCTTGCCCTCAGTTTGAAAGTTAAACACTGTTTTTCAAAAAAGCAAATTCAAAACAACTTGAGACCTTAGGGTCTTCATGGCTACTTTCAGTTCTAACCTCTTCTCCAGTCAAATCTAGAAATAATCTTGTCAGTTTTCTTTCAGCAAGAAACTTCAAGTGGGCTTTGGGCCACTCTTACTTGGATTTTCTTAATTCTTGACAACAAAAGCTAGCGACTCACTTGGTCCTTCAACCAAAGAATTCCAAGTGTAGAATTACCACATATGTTTACTTAACACCTATTATGTTGAAGTCTTGAGGCATCTAAACCCATGTTTGTCGAATCATGAGTCATCTACTGTGAGTGGTGATTTGTGAAATGCAGAGGTTCATAAGTCAAAGGAGACATACAGATTGAGAAATTGAATATAGTTGACAAAAGTTTCCAATGATATATTTTTTAATTAGGGATGGGATATAATTTAAAATCTGGAATCTGAAGCATAAAGTTCCATTGTTTAAAATTCGCAGATGTAGAGCTCCTGGTGTGTGGCCTTAAGTTTCACATGGAGACAGGATATTCTACACAAGACACAATGTTCTGTACAGTTACACAATGGAAGTTCTAGCTCCAGCCAGCCATCTTATAAGTCATTCAGGAAGACTGATTAGAAGACAATAGCATGGCAACATCTTATATTTTGGGTCCTTATTAGTCAAGGAAACTGAGAGTGTCATGGCCTAAGAAATACTTAAAAAATCAAAATAGACTTCTGACTCCAACCATGATAGAGTAATAAAAACTAGACATAGCCTCTTACATCTAAAACACCACACAAAATATGTGAAACACCTGTTTGGGACAACAGACAGCACAGACTCTGATCTCTGAGAAAAGAGAAACAAATAAGGCAAGCCTTCTGATTGTCCTGGCATTCTGTCTGGAGGCAATTTCCAGATTACGGGAAAAACGTGAAAACTGAACAGATCCTGGCAACTTTTTTTTTTAAAAGATTTTATTTATTTATTTGACAGAGAGAGAGATTACAAGTAGGCAGAAAGACAGGGAGAGAAGGAAGCAGGCTCCTTGCTGAGCAGAGAGCCCGATACGGGCCTCGATCCCAGGACGCTGAGATCATGACCTGAGCCGAAAGCAGAGGCTTTAACCCACTGAGCCACCCAGGTGCCCAGATCCTGGCAACTTTGTGAGTTGAGGAGGATACCAGAATTTGGGAAGCTGAGACAGTTGAAAGTTGTGAAGCAGGATTCCAGAATAAAGCAAGCTATGTAGAAAAATAGCCCCCTAAGTCTATATAGGAGACCACTTGTGTCCTTGCTGAGCAATAGGCTACACATACACCAAGGGACACTGCATGAACTTTGGCAAAGAATGATGGCAGGGTTGTCAGCTGAGCAATTTCTAGAGCTCACAGTGGGTGGAGTGAGATTTTGAACTCAGACCAGTCAGAGTGGAGACTTGTTGGTGATGACCTAGAGGATTCCATGGAGACCCCAGAGGAGTCACACATTAGAGATAAGGCTGATCTTATCTCTAATATATGTAATATCACAATGTCCAGCATTCAGTCAATATTACCAGACATGCCAAGCAGCAGAAAAAATTCTGACACATAATTAGGGAAAAAATCAGTCAACAGGAAAGATTGGATAGAACAAGCAAACAGTGTACAAGTATTTAAAGGAAAAAAAGAACATAATGAAGGAAAACAAGAACAAAATCTTTAAAAAAAAGAACCAAATGTAACTTTAGGAAAAAAACACACAACGTATACCTATACAGTATATACTTGAACAATTTCACTAGATGGGATTAACAGCAGAGTAGACACTAAAGAAATAAAGGTTAGTGAGTTCAAATATAACTAAACCAAAGCACAGACTTTTTCTAACTGAAAAAAAAAGAGAGAAAATCCTCAGAAATATAGGCACAATATCAAGTAGCCTAACATCACATATTTGGAGTGTCATATAGTAAGAGGAGGAAGATAAAAATATTTGAAGAAATAATGGCTGCATATTTTCCAAATTTGATAAAAACTATAAATCCCTAGGTCTAAGAAGCTCCAAACACTCCAAGAGGATAAACACACACCCATACACACACGTGTGCTCACACTACAACCACTGTCATCACCATCACCACCATCACCTCAAAGATCATCATAATCAAATTGCTGAAAATCAGCAATAAAGAGAAAAACTTAAAATCAGAGCAAAAAGACACATTACATAGAAAGGAACAAAGGTAAGAATTAGTGCAGAATTCTTGTCAAAAACTATGCAAGTCAGAAGACAATCAAACACCATCTTTAAACAGCTGGGGGAAGAAAATGTAACCTAGAACTGTATATCCAGTGAAAGTATTTTTCAAAGATGAAGGTGGAATAAAATTTTTTCATAAAAATAAAAGCCAAGATTATTCATCATCAGCCAATATCATTCATCATCAGCAGAATTGCACTAAAGGAATTGTTAAAAGAAATTCTTCAGGCAAAAGGAAATTATACCAGATGGAGACTTGGATCTACACTAAGAAATAAAGTGCCAGAAATGGTATGTGTGCTAATATAAAAGATATTCTTTTCTAACTCATTAATTTCTTTAAAAGATGGTTGTGTAAAGTGAAATAATAAAAAATTATTGTGGAGTTCATAGTAAAAATAGAAGTAAATTATATGATCATAATAACACAAATGATGGAGAGCTGAGATGGCAATGTATTATTCTAAGGGTCATAACTGAAATGGAATAATATTGGTTAAATATATGCAGCAATAAGTTTAAAAATGCATATTGTAAACTGTACAACATCAGTTCTCAAGATATGATCCAGAACCCATGCGCTTCTCCTAAACCTGCTCAGGGGTGACAAGATCAAAATTATTTTCCTGGTAAATGCTCAGGTGTTGTTTTCCTTTTTCACTCTCACTCTCTCACAAATTTACAATGGAGTTTTCCAAAGGTGACATGATATGTGATATCACAATAAACTAAATACAGTAGATCAGATAACCCAGCTGCTAAGACAGAAATCAAAGAACTTTGCCGCATATATAAAATGATGCTACTCTTCTCACTAGATAGTCTGTGTTTCAAAACATAGGTTTTTAATAAAACATTTTATTTATGTGACTATATAATGGGTTGTAATGCTTATTTTTAAAAGAATTGGTATTTTTAACTGTTCAATTTTAATTTCTAATATAATAAATATCAGTGGATGCAATCCACATAAACTAAAGTTCTTTGAGATCCTCAACATGAGGTCGTTTGAGTACAAAGGGGTCCTGAGACCAAAAAGATATTGAACCACTGACCTGGAACATCTTCTGAGAAAGAAATAAAACAGAATTAAAGCTAATCAACTAAGAGGGGAGGGGAATAATAGAAGACTGACAAAGACACATAATTAATCCAAGAGAAAAGAGACAAAGGACAGAGGAAACAAGTAGCAAGATGGTAGGCACAAACCAAATCACATTGATAATTATATTTATAATAAATGGTTTAAACAGTCAAATTAAAAGGCACAGATTGTTTTTAAAAGATTTTATTTATTTATTTGACAGAGAGAGAGATCACAAGTAGGCAGAGAGGCAGGCAGGGGGTGGGGGAAGCAGCCTCCCCGCTGAGCGGGGAGCCCGATGCGGGACTCCATCCCAGGACCCTGAGATCATGACCTGAGCTGAAGGCAGAGGCCCAACCCACTGAGCCACCCAGGCACCCAAAAGGCACATATTTTTAAGCTGGTTTTTATAAAGCAATATTGAACTACATGCTATCTCAAAAAATCCATTTTAAACATAAAACATAAATAAGTTAAAAATGAAAGTATGGAAAAAGGCACACCATGTAAATACAAATCAAAAGAATATTGAAGTGGCTATATATAAAACACACCAAACAGACTTCAGGACAATAAATACTATCACAAATAAAGAGAGAAATAGGGATAAAAGGATTAATCAAGGAGCTACAATGATATTCAATGTCTGTGTAACCTCCAATAGAATTTTAAACACATAAAGCAAAAACTGGCAGGACTAAAATGAGAACCAGATCCACAGCTATAGCAGATATTTCAACACACCTCTGTCAGTAATTGTTTGAACAAATAGAAAACTGGTAATAAATAGGTATTTGAACAATACAACTAACTGGACCTAATTTACATCTATAGAACACACCACTCAAAACAGGAGATACTTTGTGTCTGTATGAGATGACAGACGTTAGCTAAACATTGTGGTAGCCATTTCACAATATTTGGAAGACATTATGCTGTACACCTTAAACTTACACAGCATTATATGTCACTTTATCTCAATAAAACTGAAAGAAAAATATTTTAAACGGCAATTACATACAATTTCCAACTACACAGAGAATATTTAACAAGGTAGACCATATGCTGACCTTTAAACAAGTTCTCAATAAACATAAAATGCTGAAATGATACAGAATATGTTTGCTGACCATATCAAACTAAGTTAGAAATCAAAAATAGAAAGATATTTGGAAAATCCTCAAATAGTAAGAAATCAAACAACACATTTTTTTTCTAAGTGGGCTCACACCCAGCATGGAATCCAATGCGGGGCTTGAACTCATGATCCTGAGATCAAGATCTGAGCCGACATCAAGAGTAGAATGCTAGGGGTTCCTGGGCGGCTCAGTTTTTAAGCGTCTGCCTTCAGCTCAGGTCATGATCCCAGGGTCCTGGGCTCGAGCCCCGCATGAGGCTCCCTGCTCAGCAGGAAGCCTGCTTCTCCCTCTCCCACTCCCCCTGTTTGTGTTCCCTCTCTCACTGTCTCTCTGTCAAATAAATAAATAAAATATTTTTTTAAAAAAGAGTAGAATGCTCAACTGTCTGAGCCACCCATGTACCCCTAAACAACACACTTCTAAATATCCTCTAGGTCAATGAAGAAATCATATGGGAAATCAGAAAACATTTGGAATTGAGTGAGAATAAAAACAGAGCACATCAAAATCGTGAGATGCAGCTAAAATGGTGTTTAGGCAGAAGTGTATAGCTTTCAATGCTTACACTAGAAAATAAAAATTAGCCAAAATCAATGATCTCAGGACACCTGTGGGGCTCAGTTGGTTAAGCGTCTACCTTTATAAAGCTCAGGTCATGATCCCAATGTCTTGGGATCGAGTCCCATATCAGGCTCCAAGGAGCCTGATTCTCCATCTCCCTCTGTCCCTCAAACCCTGCTCGTGCTCTCTCTCTCTCATTCTGCTCTCTCTCTCAAATAAATAAATAAAATATTTAAAAAATTTTTAAAATAAAATCAAATCAAAGATCTCCACTTTATTCTTGATAGCGGGGGGAAGTGAGGCAGCAAAGTAAGGCCAAAGTAGAAGGAAATAAATAACAAAAAGAGAAAAGTCGATGAAATAGAAAATGGACAAACGGGGAGAAAAAAAGGCAGTGAAATTCTAACAATAACATCGATAGACCTCTCACCAGACTGATCAAGATAAAAAGAGAGGAGACAAATTACTAGTATCAGGAATGAAAAAAAGATATTGACACAGACCCTGCAAACATTGGACAGTAAATAAAGCAACGTTACTAACAAATTTATGCCGAGAAATTTGACAACAGAGATGAAATGTACAAAATGCTTTAAAAACACGAATACCCAAACTGACTAAAGAAGAAACTGATCACTTGAATAGCCCTATGGTAGTTAAAAGAATTGAATCTATAGTTTAAAATCTTTCCTCAAAGAAAACTTCAGGCCTAAATGGGTTTGTTCATGAACTCTACCAAACTTTTAAGGAGGAGTGTCTTCAAAAGCCTATGGCTTACTTTGATGATGTGACTTTTACAATATTTAAACCATTCTCTAAATTCTAACTCAGTCACATCTTAACAGGGCTCAGGAAGCACATACTAAGATCATTAACAGATGCTATAAATGTCTCCTATTTGCAAGCAAACTGAACAAATTCTTTGGAAAAATGACTGAAAATAGCTGTGGAAAAATTCATACCCTAAATTATGCAATTGTTTTTTATTATACTTTTAGGCATGACCAAAAAACATTTTACAAAATGAAGTCAAATACAGCGTATTTATTTAATGTGGCATCAATAGTTATTTACCTACTGGAAAAAATGCTATTACTGTCTTCTATAAATATTAACATGCTAAAAATATAATCAGTAACACAAAGACTGTAGGTACTGGGAAGCTCCACTTGTAATCCAGAAGATGACCTCAAGTTGGATAAACATATTTTATTAGCCTGTTTAGGCAAGGCTTTAAAATCATAAATATTTTAAGGTATAAACACCTGTGGATCATTTTCTACAGAAGACATGGCAAGTACAGATTTCCATGACTTCCTCCACATTTTGCTCCACATCAGTGACAAGGATAGGCTTGAAATAATCACATACAAACCCCCTTAGCTCCTTCAGTTATATCCATCTAATTACTCACAGTTTCAAATTGGAGCAAAAATAAAACACTGGCCCCACTATATTAATGAGCAGCTGATTTTTTAAAATTATACCAGATTTCAACATTTAAGCAATTTCTCTCTATGCATATATTAAATAAGAATGCAGGAAAAGTTAATCTCTTTCTTCCAAAAAAATGTTTGATACGGAAATCTCTTCACTGAGAGTGGAAATATAAATTAATATACATTGGAGATCTATGTGGCAGTATCTAGCAAAGTTGAAAAAGTAATTCCCCATGACTCAGCAATGCAACTTTTTGATATACCTAGAGAAACTCAAGTATGTACCCAAGAAGGTAGGAGAATGTACAAGAATGTTTCTAACAGTTTTTAAAAGGAAACAGTGTAGTGGGTATTAAGGAGGGCATGTATTGGATGGAGCACTGGGTGTGGTACATTAACAATGAATCTTGGGACACTGAAAAAATAAAAAAAAGAAAAGAAAAAAATAAATAAAAATAAAAGGAAACCGTCTAAAAGTCTATCAACGGCAGTAGGCACACATCATTTGCGGTTAAGTTCATACAAGCATTATCACACAGAAGTTAAAATGAATGACCTAGAGCACCACACCATTGTATAAACTTTAAAAATAACACTGTATATTCGTTTTTGGACAAATATATAAGTAGAAACGGTATACAGATATACAGAATGTAAGTAAACACTAAGTTCTGGTAGGTGGGTACTGCTAGGAAAGCAGAAGGGGAATGGGATCCCCAAGGGGAACAGAGAAGAGAGGTCTCATCCACGACTGCAACGTTGTTTGCTTGTTTGTTTTAAGTGAGGCATGAGTGCATGGATGCTTGAACACTACTTATTGCGGAAAATATTTCACTTTAGGGGCACCTGGGTGGCTCAGTCATTAAGCGTCTGCCTTCAGCTCAGGTCATGATCCCAGGGTCCTAGGATCGAGTCAAATAAATCATAAATAAAATTTTAAAAAAACAAAAAAAAATTTCACTTTAAAAAGAAAAGAGTAGAATATTTTATCAGAAACCCCGAAACCCTTTGCCTATTAATGAAACAATTTGCTTGCTTTTTTCAAACAACTAATATTTCCCATTTCTAAGATGCTTCCCTACACCATCATAAGCATCCAGGGAGGAAACATAAAGGGGTTTGGTCTAAAAGGTCTAAACACAAGGTAAGAGCTTCAGGGTCAGAGCGGAACAGACGTGGTCGCAGGCGGTGGGAGGACACCTGCCGGGGCCAGAATCTCGGGACCTCTGTGGGAACAGCCAGGTGGCTGGACGGCCCTCCCCTCAGCGGCACTTTAACACCCGGCGGATGAAGCCAGACACAGCGCCAGGCGGGAAAGCACAGCGCTGCTCACGGGTATGAGACATGACCCAAGTGAGCACAGGGTCGGGGGGTCGGACGCCCCTTGGCTGGTTCCGCATTTCGAAACAGCTTCTCAGTCCTTGGAAAGATCAGAAACGTCAGTTACGAAGGCGTGGGGTGGGGGTCGGGTAGCAGGTGCCGGTGGGTCTGTATGGTAGCAGGTGCCAGTGGGTCTGTATGGTTTCTGCTTGGAAGGGTGGGAGCAGGGAAGTGCAACCTGGGGAGAGGAATTCCAGGGTTACCGCGACCTCACCCCGAATTCTCAGGTCAGGCGTTGGGGCCTCCCTGGGGAAGGGGACGCTGTAGCGGTCGTCCCCGCGGCAGGCGGGGGCCCACCAGACCACTCACCTGTCAGCGGCTGCGGGCGAGGGGCGGGGAAGGGGCGTGAGCGGGAAGGGCGGCCGTCGCCCACCTACAGCCCTCGGTGGCCGGGACGCCGACCGGTCCGGCCCTGGCCCCGCCTTCCCCACTGTGACGTCAGCGCCCGCGGACCACTCAACGGCCGCCTCTGCCGGCTCGCCGGGAGCCCATTGGCCGGTGGGAGGAAAGGCGGGAGCTGGAGGAACAGAGGGAAACCCTGCGGCCGGCGGTTGCCATGGACGCTCTCGCGCTTAGTAACCGCGGCTCGCGGCGAGACCTGCTGGGTCGCGGAGGCGAAGGGGTGAAGCGCAACGCAAGGGACGAGCCGCGGTGATGCCCGCGCCGCTCCTGCGGCACCCGAATGGAAACTTCAGCTGCAGAAGGCTTGGTGGCCCATTCTAGGTGCAGAACGCGGGCAAGCCCCCATATTTACACCTGTCTTCTGCCCAGCTGGGCTTCTCCCATGGGGGCATTATCTAGCGAACTTCCCCTCCTTCCTCACTCTAAGGAAAAGATTTGGGGTTTCCCTCTCTCTCTCTCTCTCTCTCTCTCTCTCTTTGGCAAATATTTCCGTAAACAGCAGCCTCCACTAGTTCACCAGGGGCTGGGTCACCTGTCTCCTATACATCACGGTTTACCCTTGCAACTTCCTTACAACCGTGCGGTAGGAATTTACGTTTTACACGAAGAAATGCAAGTCTGGAGAAGTTAACCGACATAGGCAAGGTCACCGAACAGTAAGAGGCAGAACTACTACTGAAACTCAGATCTGTCCACCTTCAAGCACTCTTTCCACAAGGCAACAGTCATAATGGGTGAACAGTGAGGCCATGGAGTTACTCTGAGCGCTAAAGAAAGTACAGCTCTCAGTTAATCACTTCTGGTTGGTCTGGGAACCCCTGCGTGACACTCCACCAAAGGGTGACAGCAGGGGACTTGCTGCCAGGATAAGGCACCATCAGACTGGCGCCTAACAGACCTTAGTGAGGTGACTAAAGAAAGGTTAGGGACCTCAGCTTTGCCAATTCAGAAAAATGGTTCCATCTCCTTTCCATGTTTATTAGAGGCTAACTCACATTAACTGAACTCATAGGAACCTGAACTAGAAAAGCAGGGATGGGGGTGCCATCACAAGGGTTTATATTAAGCAACATGGCACCTCAGCAACGGAAACAAACCCAGAATATCTTCCCCAAGCAGGAAAACTGAAGACAACATCCGATGATCAGAAGCTGCTCATTAGCCAGACCACAGGACTAAACCAGCCAAGTTTAGGCTCCCAGACCCCACCAGGGCACCAGGGCTCCCCAACCCTGTCCTTCTGTTCTCCTATGTTCTTTACCAGCGACTCTTTCTATTTCTGGCCTCACAAACATTTTACCTTCAGAAACCTTTTTAAAAATTACTTTTTTTCATGCATAGTGTATATTTTGTATTAATTCTCAGAATTCTGGATGGGCCTGTAGGCTGTAAACTTGGCAAATACTACCATGGGTCTAAAATGGTGCTGGTTCATTTGTTTTGGTTTTTAGATTTCACATATAAGTGAAATCATATGGCATTTGTCTTTCTCTGTCTGACTTATTTCCAAACAAGCAAACAAAAACAGAAACAGACTCGTAACAGACTGGTGGTGGCCAGAGGATAGGGGTTAGGGAAATGGGTAAAATATGTGAAGGGGATTCAGAGGTATAATCTTCCAGATCCAAAATAAATAAGTCACAGGAGTGTAAAGTACAGAATAGGGAATGTGTATGCTATATATCATAGTAACTTGGTAGGATGACAGATGGTACCTACACTTCTCAAGTGAACATTGCATAATATATAGAATTGTCCACTTGCTATGTTATACACCTGAAACTAACATCACACTGTAGCTCAACTATGCTCCAACTGCGGGGAGAGGGGAACCCTACCCGAAAATGTTACCAGCCAAAAGGCCTTCAACAGTCCCAGAACAGATTTAACTGCCTGTTAAAGATGACACAGTCTTTGTGCTTGGCACGCATCAAAATGCCTAGTGTCGCCACTAATTGAATATCAAATTCATTCAATGTCTGATCTATAAATAAACAGGTGAAATTATAGCAGAATTTGGTCCTTTGAATGATACGTGGAGCCAGTGAAATTTTAAAACCTTCTGGTCAAAATTTCTGGTTACATTGGTCAGCTCTGGTCTCCACAGAAAGAATTGAATGATTTTTTTTAAATAATCCAAATGCCTTCTCCCTAAAGTTGTTACGTAATCATCAAGTCTTTGACAAAGTGAAGAGGTTAGTTGTCTCCCCCCTCAGCTTTATTTTACAATGGAGAGCTCCTACAATACTTATTTGTCCCTGTTTTATAAAGAGAAAATAGCAAAACAATGTACATTCAGCTAATCAACCTCACATTTGTCAGTAGCTTCATGAGTTCAGGGATGAGTCTGTTTCTGTCCATCTCTATCTGCTGCAAAGCAGGTGCATGATTGATGTTTATTAAATGAAGGAGCGAATCTGTGATGATCGGCGAGATAGGAGATCATCAAATGTCCAGAAGTAGAGAAGCAATAAAGCAGAGCTTGCCCCTTTTATAATTTGTATGTGCTATATTTCATTCCCATACCCTATTTCACCAAACCTCCTCTCCACTCTCTCTGGGGCATCCATCACTCCTTATCCAGGATCCTATCAGCCCCTTCCCAGCGAGACTTCCTCATGAGAAACCAGGGTGGCCCTTTCCATCTCGGCCCCCCAACCCCCACCCTCCAGTTCCATCCGCAGGGCTGATTCATGCACACAGCCTGCTTCCTCCGTGCCTCCTCCCAGACTAGAAGTGGTGCCAGCAGGTTAGCAGACGCTGCTCATGACACAGCAATGCCATTCATGTTCTAAGTCTAAGCTTTTAGCCTCTAAGTCTAAGCTTTGATGCTACTCCTCAGAAATCTCTTTGCTGAGCTCTATGCATCTCCTTAGTTCATGATGGACCATCCCTCCTAAAACTCCCATTTCAACCCTAAATGCCCAAGACCCGTGGTGAGTGGAAAACTTAGCCTCCAGCTATATGAAGACCAAGGCATCACCCTCCACACCTGGCCACCCCATCCCCCCTCCACACCTGACTCCCCTGTCTCCCCCTCCACACCCTTACCCTGTTTCTCCTCCACACCTGACTACCTCCCATCTCTTCTCTCACTCATGGTAGCAGGCACTAAGTAAATGACCATGGCCTCTACCTAGATTTTTGTCGGGTAGAGTCCAAGAAGTCAAGTTCTGTATCTATGTTGTTATCTCCTGTGTCTACATCTCTGACCCAGTGTTCTAGTCTGGTTTGACATGCTCTATGAAGGACAGCCTATTGCTACCACCTTCCACAAACACCTCATCTGTCCAAATTATGTTCCATAATCTTTAGCAAAATCTCTTTACGTGAAGCAGGGACCCAACGTTCAAAGTAAAACATTGAAGCCCCTTTGTCCTTCCGCTTCCCCATTTCCGGCTATGATAAAAGCACAGGCTAGAATTCTCTCACTCATTCATTCAACCATTACTTAGTGCCTGCTACCATGTGCCAGGCACTGAATAGCAGGGAACAAATAACACAAGGTGCCTGTCCTAAAGCAGCACCAAGTTGGGAAAGATGGAATATGGAGGAGCCCGCCAACCCTTTCTCTTCACTCCATGACCCCAAACATAGGTGAACACACAACCTCTGCCCCAGCTTCCCATTCTCCAAGTGGGCATCCAAGAACAGCCTGTAATTTTTCTGCATCTATGATTTGCTCCGACTGTCCCCTCAACCTGGAGCTCCCTTCCTCCCATCTTTGCCTATATAAATGCTACTCATTGTTTGACACTAAGGGCAAATGCTACCTCCAAAACATTACATATTCTGCTCATCAAAACTAATCTGCTCTTCTCTATCCTGTTAGTTTGTATGACAAGTGTGGTATAATCCACTTGATACTGTATTTATTTACTAACGTTTTGGCCTCACTCCCTAGACAGTATGCCTTTTATCTGCACACACACACACACACACACACACAAACACACACACACACCCCACTATTGGACTGCAGTAATAATATTTGTTAATATCTAATGACCCCTCACTCTGTGCCATACACCGTATCTTGTGCTAGGGCTTTACGTGCATAATCTCACTTAATTTTCTTATGAGCAGTAAGGAATAGATTATTCTTACTTCTGTTTTCTAGATGAGGCAATATAGGTTTGGAGATCTTGGGTGGCCGAGGCTACACAGACAGCAAGAGGAAGATCCATGCTCTGAATCCAGATCTGTCTGGTTTTAATTTCTATGCTCTTTGCCTCTATATGATAAACAAGTAAGATTAAAGTAAGTCATGTATCAGAAACATAATACTAGCCACAAAGAAGTAGCTTTGAAGGATTACCTGGGATGCAGGTTCCACGTCGGGAGGCATTAAAGTCACCTTTTCTAGGATCACACCTTTAATAAGGCAGGCGAAATAATTTGACACCACCGAGAAGAGAGAATGACAGCTCCCCATCTAAGCATCCTGTCTAGGAGTGTGGGGGATGGGGAAGAAGAGTCAAAGGGTAGCTCTTGGAAAACTGATGGAAGAAGGACCTAAAGAGAAAGAGAGGTGAGAGAAGGGTATGGGAGTATGCATGAAGAGTGAGTAGAGGGAAAATCTTTAGGAAAATAAAATAGAAAATATTGCCTTTATAGTCAGCTGTCTCTGATCTGCCCACTCTTTCTAAGTTCTTTTAATTCCGCAATTCTGTTTTACGGCTATTTATATGGGGAAACTAGAAATATTGCATTGTAAAAATGTGAGACTCTATAGAATAATGTAAGCTCTAAATTGTCATCTAAAATTAGAGAATAAATTCTTAAAATGTATTCTTTATCATTGGTTCTCAGAAATTACTTAGAAACAGCTGCACATCATTTTATTCAAATTTGCGCAGTCCATATCAATAGCTTTATTTTCCTTGAGTGGTGTGCTGATTATCAGTACTTTTGGAAGCAGCAATGTCAACCTATGAACTGGACATGGGATCCAAGTTGACTTACTGTATAGAATGCAGGGCACCTGGGTGGCTCAGTTGGTTAAGTGACTCAGGTCATGATCTTTGAGTCCCAGGATCAAGTCACGCATGGGGCTCCCTGTTCAACAGGGAGTCTGCTTCTCCCTCTGCCCCTGCCCCCTCACGTGCTCTCTCGCTCTCTCTCTCTCTCTCTCTCTCTCAAAGAAAGAAAGAAAGAAAGAAAGAAAGAAAGAAAGAAAGAAAGAAAAATCTTTTAAAAATGTATAGAATACAACACTCATATTTACAGAGAAGTACTTCACAGAGATTGGATTGGGCAACTTAATTGAGTGTGTGATGCATCCGTTGAGAATTTTATCATTTACAACCATCATAAGGTGATATCAGCTGTCACTGTTATGTTTTGCTTTTGTTACTAAGCTATTTGTAGGGGTGTGTATCACCATCAGCTTTTTTAACTGAATAGACTTTCTCATAGCATGAAATTACAGGGCACACCTTGTTGGGAGTACCTCCAGAGATCCAAAGGTACATAGCCTCAGCCAAGTTTATTTTTTTTTTAAAGATTTTATTTATTTATTTGACAGAGAGAGAGATATATATCACAAGTAGGCAGAGAGGCAGACAGAGAGAGAGGAGGAAGCAGGCTCCCTACTGAGCAGGGAGCCCGATGCGGGCCTCGATCCCAGGACCCTGAGATCATGACCTGAGCCGAAGGCAGAGGCTTTAACTCACTGAGCCACCCAGGCGCCCTCAGCCAAGTTTAAGTACAGTCTTCTAGCTCCTTTGTTTAGCAGGGGAGGAGCTGATTCTAGAGGCTAAATGACATGCCCAGTATCACATTTTTGCTGTGGCGTCCTGATCAAGTGGGAAATGATAGGCTCCCACGCAGCTCTCTTTCCCTGTGTTTCCATCGGAGTCATTATTCCATTGTCATATGTCTTTATATATTGTCTCTCCCATGAGACTGTGAGTCCTATGAGGACAGGAACGATGTGTCTCCAACCTTAGTCACAAGAACCATTTTGGAAGTCCCTCATGCCTTTGAGTGAATTTCCAACACACATCTTTTTTGTCTTACCTGTTAACATAAATGAAGGTATCAGCCAGAATTCAGGTTGGAACTCCCCTTCTTCATCAACTGCAACTCTAGGTTGGCCAGAGATAGAAGAGTTTAGCAAAAATCAATAAAAGCACTCTGTGAAAATCAATTGGCTATGTGGAACTTACAACACAGAGTATTGTATAGCTTATTATTATTTATAAATTGTGTGCTCTACATCCTTTATATCGTTAAAACATACAATAAAGTTGTGTATGTATATATGAATACCTTTTTCCCAAAGAGCCAGTGGTTAAATATTTGTGTGGCTGTTATAAGTGGGTCCCTGTTCCTGTTCCATCTTTGAAGAGATTACTGTCGGGCGCCTGGGTGGCTCAGTGGGTTAAAGCCGCTGCCTTCAGCTCAGGTCATGATCCCAGGGTCCTGGGATCGAGGCCCACATCGGGCTCTCTGCTCAGCAGGGAGCCTGCTTCCTCCTCTCTCCTCTCTCTCTGCCTGCCTCTCTGCCTACTTGTAATCTCTCTCTCTGTGTCAAATGAATAAATAAAATCTTTAAAAAAATAAAAATAAAGAGATTGTTGTCTAGTGGGACATGGGAAAGTCCCATGGGGCAGGCTCCTGTGTGGTGAGAGGCCCCAAAAGAGGACTGTCAGCCAGAGATCCTAAAAGGTTCATTTAGAGGTAATATGGGCTATGGTGTAGCTCTTTAAACTGAGGAGAGGTTGTGGAAATAAAAATGGAGCTAGTTGTAGCAGATGCTGTTGGTGCTACAATCCACATTCCCTCAGATGCTTCAACCATTTCTCTCTGTTTTTAAAGATTTTATTTATTTATTTGAGAGAGAAAGAGAGAGCACATGACAGAAAGCATGAGCAGTGGGGAGGGGCTGAGGGAGAGGGAGAAACAGACTCCCCACTGAGCAGGGAACCCAACGTAGGACTCCATCCCAGGACCCTGAGATCATGACCTGAGTGGAAGGCAGATGCTTCACCGACTGAGCCACCCAGGTGCCCTGCTTTGACCATTCCTTAAGCACAGCCTTTTATAGTGTGCTTTCACCCATAACAGTGGACTCTACATCTCCTTGAAAAAGGACTGCCTTTGGCTGCCACCATCTACTTTGCTAGCATAAGAAAAGCTGGAAGTGTCTGGGAATTTGTGCCTTGAGCCAACCCTTGCCCAAAGACTAATGAGTTCAGGAGTATAAATACCCCAGTTCCCTTGCCCTAATTGGGACAACTCTGAGGGGTGACCTACTCTGTCTCCAAAGCTCCCCCTCTGGGATTAAACCAAACCTACCACACTGGGATTTGTCTTGATACCATACTCCTGCTTCCCCTGATTTCCCACTTCCTCATTAGGTCTCACTTCCTCATTTCTCTACTAATTTTTCCAGGGGAGCACTTTCTGATAAATCATTTTCACACTAATCCTCAGGGGTGGTTTCCTGGGAACGTATCCTATAACGGTGGCCATGCTTACTATGATATGCTATTCACCCCATCCAGCACTTCCTGTTCACATCTGATTAGACCACAGGTGGGCACCTTGCTCAAAGGTAGCCAATCTGTAGTCTGGCCAGCAGACTGAGGTGGCCTAGCACAAAAGCCAATCTAACTAGATCCTCTCTCAGAATGTTTGATTTTGTGTCATAAAGAGAGTAGCTGGGTCAACATATTTGATGTTGGAAAATTCTAGTTTGGTTTCGTAGATTTGGACTGCCAGGGAGCTACAAGACAACCCTGTCATCAAGGCCCTATTGCATCCTCAATGACTCTCCAGTTTGCAAATATTTTCCCATTTCCATGAGATTTCTTATTCCTACATCCTCCTTCCCATAACCCTCATTATTCAAGGTAATTGGATATCTCTGTTTTCCAAAAAGCCTAAAACACAAGCTAGGAATCACCTCACTGATGGCCCCAATTTTCTGGCCACTCTGCCAAAATCTTCGGGGAAGATTTCCTGAGAATTATCTAGAAGGCCATAGTGATTTGAATAGAAGCAAAATGAAGCCAAAATAGTATGCAAATAAGTTGAATAGCGAAGATGGAAGGAAATCTGTTTGAGATATTGAAAAGCCAAAGGAGACAGACTAGTGCTCATGCTTGAGGTAGAAAAAGCATTTGTATGCTTTTCAGACTCTTTCTGTCACTTGCAGAAGCCAAGATGAGGTTCCCAAGTTTGGGAGGAGATAGAGAGGGGAAAGAAAGGGTCAAAAGTCTACCAACCAGGAGTGTGGAGGGAACAAACCATAAATGTGGAGGTCTTTGGCTTAGAGATGACTCTTGAGCTTTTGGATGTCTTTGGTTCAGTGATTGAAGGGACCAGATCAGATTTGATCTAGACCAGCTCACTAGGACCCAAAAAAAGAAACAGGAGCACAGGGCAGACATCTTTGTTCAGAAAAGGAAGTTGAATGACCTTTGAGTTATCAGGCCAGGTAGGACACGGAGATGAGAGGTACCCACACTACAGCCCTCCATGTCAGAATGGAATGCCAGAATTTTACAGATGCAACCAAATGCAAACAAAGAGAATTCAAGCTTGCCTGGAATCAACATCATCTCTCCTACCCCTACCCCACACTTCTGTAGAATGCTCATAAAAATACCAATGCTGTTCATAGGCTGATTATTAGCTCATCTGAGTCACAATGCAGAGACATCTTTGCTCTGCTGGAACATTCCCAAGTACCGAGCATGACACATCAGAATTGTCCAGAGAGCTTTTAAAATGCAGAATTCAGGGTCTCATCCCAACAGGATCTGATTCAGTAAGTCTAGGGTGGGGCCTGGGAATCCATACAAACTTTACTGCAAAAGAGTTTATTTGGATTTGAGCAATAAGACAATTTTGTTTAGATGACCCTTATTTTAATCCTGGGGATTTTTTTAATTGAAATATAACTAACATACAGTATTTTATTAGTTTCAGGTGTATGATATAATCAGGGGATTTTTAAAGGCAAAGAAAATATTCTGTCTTTTTGTTTGAAATAGATATTTCTAAACTTACATAACCTACATTGTAAACAAGTTATCATTTTTCCTGCTTGTGAATGAGATTTTTTTAAACAGTTACTTATATTTCTAATTCAAAGTAAGCTTATTTTTTTTAAGTATCTAGGAGGAATTTTTATGTCTCTCCTGTTTCTCCCTCCCCAGGTTTGGGAGACCCATCACCAATATCCTGTATGTCTCCCCTACACCCAGGAGTCCTGGTGTGAGCATTCTCCTTGGAGATTTATTTCTAGTCTTCTGCAAATAGTACTTCTAGGCAACCTGAGCAGGGATGGATGTTTTATCTCTGAACAAAGCCTAGGTAATTTCATCTTCCATCTGCTTGATCAGACCCTAGCTATAAAGCATCTACCCTTCACTGCTTTGAAGCTTCCCTAAGAAAGAGCCTTCAAGATTACAATGAAAGCGAATTTCATCCTACCTCAAGATACTCTAATGTATTCTCATTTGCATAAATACCTGAAGCCTGCTTACACACATCTGCTGAGAATATATACCTATATATTCTCTCTTGTCTCTGCGTGTGTGTGTACATACATAAACACATACATACATACATCTATATGTTTTCTACTTCCTTAGAAATCATTTGAGTCCAAAGTGAGAATCATCAACTCCACATTGTATTATTTCTTTTTTTTTTAATTTTTTTATTATTTGCCCCAGGGGTACAGGTCTGTGAATCATAAGGCTTACACCTTTCACAGCACTCACCATAGCACAAACCCTCCCCAATGCCCATAATCCATCCACCCTATCCCTACCCTCCCACCCCCCAGTAACCCTCAGTTTGTTTTGTGAGATTAAGAGTCTCTTATGGTTTGTCTCCTTCCCCATCCCATCTTGTTTCATTATTTT
>LNAC01000101.1:1390161-1452236 GCA_002007465.1 Ailurus styani
TGGATACAAGCCCTTTATCTGATATGTCATTTGCAAATATCTTCTCCCATTCTGTCAGTTATCTTTTGGTTTTGTTGACTGTTTCCTTTGCTGTACAAAAGCTTTTGATCTTGATGAAGTCCCAATAGTTCATTTTTGCCCTTGCTTCCCTTGCCTTTGGTGATGTTCCTGGGAAGAAGTTGCTGCGGTTGAGGTCGAAGAGGTTGCTTCCTGTGTGTATTATTTCTTCTGACTTCATTCAGAACGTTTGAATTGCCAATCAATTAAAAGAAAAGGAGAAAAGACAGTGAGCAGCTTTATGATCTCAGGGCAATCCCAGGCCACCTCTCCACTTCCAGGGACAAGAGGTGTTATAGAAGCCCAAGAAACACAGTGTCCTCCTGTTTTCTTCCACCCTACCATTCAAAGTCACCAGTGCTCTGAGAACACTATGCATGTCATCGTGAATTCAAGAAGGGATCAGCTATTGCTTATCCTACGAAGGGATGCAGTTCTGAGAGACTCCAGTGCCATGGTGGCTGGTCCTCAAGAACAGTGTTTGAGTTGCACCTCTGCACAGTGGGTCCGACAGCCATGCTCTGCATGGATTACAAAGTGTGCTGTCTGCAGCAGCTGGGAGGACATTGGGCCTTTTTCCTCCAGCCTTGGAATGCTTCTGTGTAACCCAAATGCCTGCTTTCCTCTTGCCTACATGCTGTGATGCAGAAATGGTTGGGAAACACTGCTCTAGACACACATCTGCTAGGCATTTCTGAAGACCACAGTCATCTACCATGGTGGCTTCCTACACCCCCTTCCAGGGTACCGACCATGGCTAGGCAGACATTTTTTGCCCACGGTGGCCCCATGCCTGTTGGAAAGAACATAGCCCCAGTAATAAGACAGACCCAACCAGTTGTCTTGGCCTAACCCTCCACTGGTGCATGACGATGACCAAGTCATACCCTCTCTGAGACCTGGTTTCCTTATCCATGAAGTGGGGGGGATAACACCACCTTCGCAGGTGGTGATGCAAATTAAATGGGAACTTAGGTGAAATAAGAGCTCCCCTTTTCCTCGGAGGAGCACATCACTGTTCCTGCAGAACAAGGGAGGTGTGACGGTGGAAGCTTCCTGAACATCCACAGCCACACATGGTGGCTATTTTCTCCTGGCCTCCCCCTCCCACAGCAGCTTAGCAGGAAAGGAAGCATCCCATTATCTTGCAGCAGAAACATGGCAAGACAGAATTTAATTACATGTGACTGTAAGTCAGCCACAACATTGGATGAAGTCATCAGTTCTTACAGAAAATGACCAAGCCTTCTTGAAAGGTGACAACTATTTTTAAATAACTAGACTTAAAAAAAAAAACTGTTTTCTCTCTCCTCTCAGTTTAAGGCAGTTTGGCCGAAGGCCTAATTTAGATCATGGTTTCTTATGAGTGCTAGAGTTGATCTTTCTTCCTCTGGTTCTCTATCCCTGGAGTTCTTATGCACCTCCAATCACACAACTTAGAAATAACAATGGAAATAGATAACTTAGTATCTGAGCCACATCCCAGAAGTTAAATAACTAATTGGGTGCTGCACTCCTTTGGGGGGGGGGGTTATCTAAGAGAGCCTAGAAGAGACTGCAGAGGACAGGGTCACGGTGAGTCTGCTATGGCTCTGAGAGTCATTCTCAGAAAACACAGAGTGTTGAGAAGGACAGGAGTGTCTGCTGGGTCTGGGTCACCAAGTGAGGTCCAACACAGCAGCTTTCTCCAGTCCGGTGGAGACTTCAAGACTAGAAGGCAAGCCTACCGGAGGCATTGGGATACCTTCCAAGGGGCATGTCAGCACTCAGATGGTTTTAAAGCATCAGTTTCTAGTCTTCAGTTTCAGCACATATTCATTCCTACAACTGAGCTGCCTTGAAGGGAGTAGGGTCAAGGGGTCCTCCTGGCTCCCTCACCTTTTCAGTAAGACCCTTCTTACTTTTGATAGTATATTGGCCTCAGGTATGAAACATCCCAGGGTACCAAACGAAGGGGCAACCCCAAGACTTGGCAATGGTTCAGAAAGTGTATCACTGTAATAATTAGGTAATGAATAATTTTGCCCATCTAATGGCTTTTAGTTCATTTCCCACAAAATTGAAGGAAGACCTAAACAGTTGTCCAACCATCAGATAATCTTTGATGATAGGTGATCTTGCTGATTGGAGCATATCACTCAGAAGGAGTTAAATTTTAAATGGAGTAACATTGATATAAGGATTCTCCTTCTAGTCCTATCTAATTTGTATGAACAAAGTTTCTCAATATCGGTATCCATAGAAATGAGACATTGGCACAGAAATAACAGTGAAACTCAGCTCAGTTTAGCAGTGTTATGTGTGCTACTAGCAAAGTAAGTAAATCATGTCCCATCCATCTCATGGAATGCTCATTTCCAGTAAAATGTTGCTTTGGGAGTTTAATAATAAGATAAATTTCTGGTTTTTAGGTGAATAGTATACCAGTAATTAAAAGTTTGACATTTTTCTATTTGGAGCCTTATTCGATGGAGTTATAAAGATTTTAAAATTATTAAATCTCACTTACATACATATTTCTGTTTTGTTTATATTTTCTTTTTGTTTCATTTATATACAAACACCCAAAAATCATTTGTGATTTTATACACCAACAATGAACACACTGAAAAGATAATTAATAAAACAACTCCGTTTACAACAGCATCCAAAAATGTAAAATGATACATGGGAATTAAGTTTAACCAAGGAGGTGGAAGACCTGTAAGTTGAAAACTGCAAAATATTACTGAAAGAAATTAAACAAGACCTAAATGAATAGAAAGCAACCACATCCCTGGATTGGTTATTGTTAAGATGGCAGCACTATCCAACGTGATCTACAGAGTCAATGCAATCCTTTTCAAAATCCCAATGGCCTTTTTGCAGAAATGGAAAATCCAGTCCTCAAATTCATACGGAATTCCTAGGAGCCCCAAATAGCCAAAACAATTTGAAAATGCAGAAGAAATTTAGAAGACTCATACTCCTCGATTTCAAAACTTACTGCATAGCAACAGTAATCAAGACAGTGTCATAATGGCATAAGGAAAAATATACTCAATGAAATAAAACTGAGAGTCCAGAAATAATCTCAGATACCTATGGCCAGTGGATTTTCAGCAAGGGTGCCAAGATCATTTGATGGGAAAGAAAACAGTCTCTTCCACAAAATGTCCTGGGTCAACTGAATATCTACAGGCAAAAGAATGAAGTTGGACACCTACCTCATTTTGTATACAAAAATTAACCAAAATCATCCAACGACCTAAATACAAGGGTAAAACCATAAGCCTCTTAGAAGAAAACATAGTAGTAAATCTTTACAGCCTTGGATTTGGCAATGGATGAAGGAATTACTTTGTTTGCATACTGATTGCAAAATTTTCCACATCTATAAAATTTTATTGAGTACCTTAAGAAACTTGAATTTGCTTAAGACAAGTGCTGCAAAATAGCAATTGTATGTTGAATGGTCCTATGTCGCACACAGGACAGTGTGCATCACATCTACTATGTCACTGAAATTCAAAAACCCTGTACAAAGGGCAGTATTATTAACCTCGTTTTACAGAGGAGAAAAAAACAAGATTTTAGAGCTAAATTAGTCTGTACGGAGTTAAGCAGTTACTATGTGGTGGTGCTAGAATTTGATTCTATACCTCTCGGATACTTACCAGTTTGCTTCTTCATAAGAAACTTGGTTTTTACTTATTGTTAGCTGTCTGGGGACACTTGGCTCTTAAATCTTGGTCCAATCCATCAGGCATGGCAAGAGAAAGCATGCCATCATCCCCTGTCTGGAAACCAGAACATCCAGTATGGATTATTGGGGGACACTTTACATGGGATTTTAAGTAGTGACACCAGTCAAGACAGACTAGGGTGTGTTATGAAATATCACATGACCCAGAGCTTGGGGAGATTGGGTCAAAAGGGAGGCTTCACCCATTTTCCACTCAGATGTTTGTTGATTAAAAATAACTGTAAGATTTAAGAACGTGTTCTTGGATTTAAACGTAAGCTAATATTTAATGAGTGTTATGTTTGTTAGAGATGCTTTGGCCTCTACTAGGTCCACCAGAAGGGGCTCAGGCCAACACAATACCTCAAGAAACGTGACAATTAGTGCATTTTTACTTGGCTTACTTTGGTTTCACAATAGCCACACATATAGATCATCCCAAATTTAACTTCGATGGTTACACAAATAAAGGAATAGTAGGCTTTTAGAACCAGGAGAAATGGCAAGTGGCTCTATTTTTCTTTCTATCTTATTCTGGTACCAACATTTTGTTCCACAGGAAGTGAAAAGTATATATACTTGTACTTTTCTTCTGGAAAAAGTTAATCACAGACCTCTTCCTCTTGCTCTGCAAAGAATATTAGAAATCTAAGAAACTCAAAAATTATACAGTTTGGTCTCATTTCTCTACAAACAAGGAAACCAAAATGAAGCCTAGGGAGTTTCAATGAGCTGACCAAAGTCACACTGTTGGAAGAATCTGGACCAGAAGTAAGGTGCTCTGACCCCAGGGAACATTTCCCAACCCCGGCGAATATGTTTTCTCAGAGTACATGTGAGCTTCACTTCACACAGCTGACATCCTGAGACTTCCACTGGCCTTCTCTCTCTCTCTCTCTCTCTACTAAATATTCTCTTTCTTGGGCCTTTGTTTTTTTCATTTCTGGTTTTCACTTTCACTTCAGTGGAATAACTCCTCATAGCTTCCTATGCAAAAGTTCACGGTCAGTAAAATTTGTGATTCCCTATATATCTGAAAATGACATCAGTCTTCCTTCAATCTTAATTAACAGTTTGACTCAGTATTAAATTTCAGATTGAAAATAATTTTCCTACAGGAAAATTTGGTCATCTGCCTTCCAGGTTTGTGTGATGGCACTGTGATTCCTAATCCTTCCATACGTACCTTGGCTTTCCCCCTTTTCTTCCTCCGTACAAATCTGAAATTTTATATATATTTGTTATACAGTTGTTGCTGCTTCTTTAATTTGTCACAGTACCAGGCACCTGCTGGCCCTGACTATGGAGACCGCCATGTCCACCAACTCCAAAAAATCTTCTTGAACTGTTTCTTTGATAACTTCCCCCTTTTGCTTCCTCTGGAACTGGTGTTGGGTGGATTTTGTTTCTCCTGCATTGAGCTCCTGATGTTCTTACCATTTCTCTCCCGTTTGCCATTACTTTGTCATTTAATGTTTCATTATTGGAAGGTCTCCTCAACGATATACCCGAACTTTCCGTCACATTTATGTTAGTGATACTTTTCCTTTCTAAGAGCTTTTAATTGTGATCCAATTATTTTTTCCCTGACGTCCATGTTCTTTTGTGAATGCAGTGTCTTTGGAAACATTAGCTGTGCAGTTTCAGTTTCCTTCTCTTCCCAACATAATTTCTTCTCTCTTTTCTTATGTTGGTTTTGGACACTTGTGTCACTGGTGATCCTTGACTGTCCATTTATGTTTCAGAGCAAGGGTTCAAGAGGCAATTGGGAGCTCTAGGTATGTGAACAAGGTTCATCAGCCAGTAGCCTCCACACTTGGACACCTCCAGATTTCACTGTGTGGACCTGTTTTTTCTCTGGGGAAGTACCTCTAAACCCTCACCCTTGTGCACCTGCTAGCACTGTGTGAGCAGAGCCTCATGTCTTAAATGTCCAAGACCAAGGCTCCTTCTGTCTAATCTGTCCAGAATATAAATCTGCAGCTTCTTCTGTGGAGCTGGGGAGGCACCCTAAACCAACTTCTCTGGATGAAGAAGGTGGTCCTGTTGCCTATTTGCAGTCCCCGGCCTGCCTCCAACTTTCTGTGGTACCTGATGCCTTTGAGTCCAAGTTCTTCAAGACCTTGAGTCCAAGGTCTTCACTATTTATGGAATTATGTAGTTTGTTTTCCTTCAGTATTCCCTGCTTATATCACATTAGAATGTACTTTCTTCTTCTTTACTAAGTCAGTTCCTCTCTCCCATCTATCTTCCAACATCCAGAAATGTGTTTAACTCTCTGGTCCATGGGTGGCTCCTGTTTTGCCTCCTTAGCTTTATGAACATAGCACCGTTGGTCCTCCTAGAATGTCATTTCAGAGTGGCCTTGGATGAAGAGCTGGGAGAGAGAAAGGACACACAAGTATATTTTGTCTGTCACCTTTTGTCAGTTCTTTTTTTTCCTTCTGTTCTTGTCCAGTTTCAAAGGTAAGTTCAGAGTGAGCATCCGTTGGGAAGGTTTATATATTTTTCTATGTTCTGATAGATTTCATATAACATTTTTCTTGGTAGAATTTGCCCAAAAATGGAACTGGGCCTGGTATCCTTTTAAGGGCTGGATTTTTGACAGCCTTTTCAATTTTTCTGTGGTTATTGGTTTCTTTTGGTTTTCTACTCTCCTCAAACCTTCTCAAAATTTGATGTTTGTTGGGGTGACTGGTGGGCAATTGATTAAGCATTCAACTCTTGATTTTGGCTCAGGTAATGATCTCAAGGTCCCCACTCATCAGAAAGTCTGCTACAGATTCTTGCTGTCCCTCTGCCCCCTGCCCCCGCCCACTCTCTCTAGCTCAAATAAGTAAATAAATAAATCTGGTTTTTTTAATGGTATTTGGAGTTTTGGATTGCCATATCTCTTACCTTTTGTCTTATTCCTTCATCTGTTTGTTTTACGGTATGAAAATCCAGAACGTAGAAACATTATTCACAATAAGCAAAAGGTAGACACAACCCAAAAGTTCATCAGTGGATGAATGGATAAACAAAATGGGGTCTACACTACAATGGAATATTATTCAGCTTTTCATGAGAAGAAAATTCTGGCACAGGCTATAATAACATGGATGAACCATGTAGACATTACCTAATGGAAAACAAGCCAGTCACAGAAGGACAAATACTGGAATGATTCCACTTGTATGAAGTCCCCAAAGGAGTCAAATTCATAGAGACAGAAAGTAGAATGGTGGCTTCCAGGAGCTGGAGGAAAGGGGGCATGGGAAGTTCATGTTGAATGGGGACAGAGTTTCAGTTTCATGAGATGAAAAGAGTTCTGGAGTTGGATGGTAATGATGGTTACACAACAGTATGAATGCTTAATGCTGCTAACATGGTTATAATGGTAAATTGTTTGTGTATTTTACCATATTTTTTAATTTTAATAATTTTTTTTATTTATTTTGTTTCAGAGAGAGAAAGCATGTGCATGAGAGGGAGGAAAGGAGAGAGAATTTCAAGCAGACACTGTGCTGAGTGTGGAGCCTGATGCAAAGCTCAATTTCACCACCCTGAGATCAAGACCTGAGCTGAAATCAAGAGTCAGATGCTTAACCAACTGAGCCACCCAGGCACCCCCTAAATTCTTTTAAATCAGGAGAATTTCTTGGTTCAACCATTTGAATCATGGATTTATTTTTCACATAATTATTTATTCTATAAAAATCATATTTTAAATGTATAGAATTTCTACTTGAGTCTTTTTTTATATCAGCTATTCTTACAGTGATCATCCAATTAACCCATCATCAGACATTAATTAATTAATCTTTATTCTAAAGTATTTTCCTGTTTTTACTATTTCCTTGGAGGATGATTTCCCCCCACACACATCTCGTTATGTTCAGTGGTTCCCCTTCTGAAGTTCGTTTGTCTGGAATGGTCATTCTTATGCTTCTTTTCATACTGAGGATTCCCTCCTTGTCTGTCTGTGGATGGGGTTTACTTTCACTGCACTTTGCTCTTGGTGATTATAAGGTGGAGTTTTCTGGCTGTGGGCAGGTCTCCATCCCTTTTCAGGTTCAATCGCCTCTGAGGCAACTCCTTCTCTCTTAGTAGTGCTCACTTTCACTATCTGAGTCAGGAAGCAAAAGTCATTGCTTCTGGAATTACAAGTTGGGGGAAGGGGCTGCCTGGTCTTCCAAATGCAGCTCTCAAGTTATGCCCCCAAAGAGAGCCCAGGAGTCTTATCTGTGTCTGGGTTTTTACAGAAGACTGGGCACAGGGCTTCCTCCCATTGGTACATCTGCAGCCTTTCACCACAATATCCTCTGGGTGGCTTTTCTGCTGTTCTGTCTTGCCCTCCATCTTCAAGAACAGCCCTCCATCCTTACTGACTAATGGAACGCAATCTTCTTTTTTTTGTGCTGTTATGAATTTAAGACTTCAAGAAAATTTCATATTTTCAGTCCACCCCCTTTGCCATGCCCTTCATTTGTTCTTCTTTTTAAAAGCCTCCCTGGGGAGGGCCATATTTCTTCTTAGGTCCACATCCAGCTGGTGGATTTGATATGTCTGAATGGTTTTAATACGTTTGAATAATACGTTTGACTGGTTTTCCACACCTGGGTTGGGCCCACAGAGTCCAGTCACAGCTACACATGCCCAAACAGACAAAAGGGACGCTTGTGAGCAGCCGAAGGTGTTTTCCTCCACAGGCTGCTAGGTAAATGGAGCCTGTCGTTTCTTGCATACCACAGCCTCACACGCACTTCCCTGGGAGTGCTGGATACCAAGGTGCTGTGTTCTGCCGCTGCGAAAAGACCACGGAGGGGAAACACTGGCTGTTTTGATACCAACACCATAAAGAATCAATGCACGACCGTGGAGTAGAGAGGGACATAGGCGTCCTTTTGTTCAGCAGCAATTAGTGCATTCCAGTAGAGCCAGTTCTGGGCAGGGGGCAGAGGGAGTAACCACAAAATGGCCTTTGTCCCAACTCCCCATAAAAAATTCCAGCCAGTGGGAGTGAACACAGGCACAGTCCAGAGAGTCGACTGTAGATGTCCCAGATCTCAGCTTTTACAGTGAAACTATTCCAGGAATTCATGGAGCGTGGTCTATCAAAGGAGGAGGAAAGAAAACACCCTCTCAAGAAAAGGTGCCACTTTCAAAAGGGTTGACTTTGTGATCAAGGACTTACTAAGCGCTCTATCTCTAGAAAGCTGGGAGGGTTATTTCGTTAATAACATATACATGCAGCCATCCAAAGACATCTTTCCCCTCTTCACTCGACCCCATGCCCACCCCCAGTTCCATCATGCACACATAGAAATAAGTGACAATTTTGATTCACCACTAGGTAATCCTAAAACTGTGTTACGCAGTTCTAATTATAGACATACCCGGAACAACCTGTTCTCTAGGTAAGTATTATTATCCCCAAGTTAGAACCGAGAATACTGAAGACCCAGGAGGTTAAGTAGTTGGATGAAGTTTAACTACAATGACAGATCCATCTACCTGCATTCCCCAGATACCAGATCTACCACATAGAACACGATGCTGCCAAAAAGAAATACTGGCACAGCAGTGTGTCACCTGTCTCCAAATTTGCCCTCATTAATCACCCATAAGCTACAAGATGAACACATCACTGTGCTTTGCTTTCCTCAACTTTACAGTTGGCATGCTGATAGTACCTCGATCATAGAACTTCAGTAGCACTAAATGATGGGAAATGTGGCGTACTTAGCACAGTGCCTGGTACTTAGTAATTAGTAAATGGGCCTATTTTAATTATGTCAAGGGCCATACAGTAAGAACCTATCCAGGATCAGTGAGATATGCTTTGAAAGATTCTTCCAGCTTGGGAGGATTTGCACTGATGCACACATTTTTAGTCTCATTGGGTACTAATCATACGCATTCAGAAGGTGGCTGGCTAGATTAATGGTGTACTTTTTGACCACTCGGACATTAATGGAGCTCAGATGTCTTAAATTCTGACCACCTCTGGACGAAGTAGTGAAGATGGATGGTCTACCCTAAGTAGGACACCCTAGCTTTCCTTTTTTCCAAGAAGGTAGGATTGGTTCTGTCAGCTCTAGGGAGACAATGCGCTAACAAGAATCCTGAAAGGAAGTCATGGAATCTAGACATGAGACTTCCTCGCTCACTAGCTGGTGGGGCCCAGTGGGTGACAGGGCCTTAATTTCTTCGTCTGAACAAAGAAGAAGAAAAAACTAATTCACATCTGAGCTTTTTTTATCACTCTAAAAATACATAATTCCACAGGTTTATTTCTTTGTGAAAATTAACTCTGGTTTGTCTCAAGGTCAGACTCCAGTCAATCACCACAAAAATCTTTGAGTGATACATGGTAATTTCAATTGTAGTGAACCAACTCTGAGCAGTCAAACCTGAAACAGTAGGAGCAAACCTTTTGCAAAACAATTGTCATAAGACATACTTGGGCCCTAACTAGGTGGTAAATTCACCTTCCTGCCTTGTACAGGACATTTTTTGAGTGTTCCTCTAATGATTCATTTCTTTTTTTTTTTTTAAGATTTTTTATTTATTTATTTGACAGAGAGAGAGAGATCACAAGTAGGCAGAGAGAGAGGAGGAAGCAGGCTCTCCGCCGAGCAGAGAGCCCGATATGGGCCTCGATCCCAGGACCCTGAGATCATGACCTGAGCCGAAGGCAGAGGCTTTAACCCACTGAGCCACCCAGGCGCCCTAATGATTCATTTCAACTGGACTTTGACATATAATTTAATTTTTATGAAGTCTGGATTTTTTTTTTTATTGGAAGGGTGGGAACAGGGTATGGGTTTAATGCCTACACTAGAAATCACTTCGCTGGTCTGTTCCAGCCTACCTGAAATGATTCAGAAGGTTATCATCTTCATAATAGCTGTGCTTCTCTGGTCATTGTGTCCCAGGGGCTTATGATAGCCTCACACAACACCCAACTCTGCAAGGGAAACAGTTTCAAGTGAAGAATTGTTTTCCTACCCTCCCGGAGAGTCTTCACTACAATGAAACATTTTACTATTGTTGAAGTTTAATTGGTTTGATAGATATATAGATAATCAATATACAGTTGCTTGTCATTATTCATGGTAGTTGTAGCCTATAAAGTGACAGAGAACCCTGATTCAGTAAATACTGAACCATTGCTCCTTGTAGAAATACAAGGCTAGGTTCCTGCGAGTCTCTTCTCAAAATATTTTCATCAGCCAATCAATCCATAGCCCTATTTTATGTGTGTTCCTGGCTAATGTCAGTTTATTTAATGTATATTGTTGATTCACTCGGGCTGAATTCACGGCCAACAGTGCTGTAAGTCACGCCCCGCAGAGCTTACCTACACATGTACTCTCTCCAGAAGGCACATCACAGTTTTCTTGCACTTAGGAACACCAGACAGCATTTCAGCACTGCACCTGGAAGCCACTTTAAACAGCAAAATCACCACCACCAGCAGCAACAACAAAAACACGAAAATGTGGAAAATGTGGCACTAAGTATACCACGGAGAGGACACTGGCTTGCACTACGGAGATCCACAGCAAGAAGGCGGATGTGACCTTGGCTCACTTTAGACACGTCGTGTGTTTTTGCCACGTTGTGCACCTGCATGTTTGAGAAGGACCAGGACAGCGATGAGTACTGATGGAGGTGTTATAAATACATTTGAGCCAGCAGACGAATTCATAAATAGGAGATCCACAAGGAATGAGGAGTGATTGTAGTTTAGAGCACTAGGGTTGCAAATGAGGAGACAGAATAACACACAGGTTTTAGAGTCAGATCACATATATTTAAATTCTGGCTCCACCACATACTATGATGTGGGCAAATTCTCCTTTATGTTTTAGCTTTGTCATCTGTGACATCCGACTAGTAAAAGCACTGACTACCAATGCCTTAAGACATATTAAAGTTCTCAGACTCAGAACCAGTGCCTCACACGTAAAAAGTGCTTGATAATTGCTAGCTAATCTTTCTCACCCTTTGCCCTCACACCCCCCCACCCCGCCCCAGCCCACCTTCTTCAAGGAAAGTGGAAAAAGCAGATTCACCCTAAACTAAGAGGACTCTCTTCTGGGCTTCCATACTTTAAAAAGTAGAAGCAATTCCACCAGTTTTCCAACTGAGAAGAAAAAAAAAATTGAATGAAACCCTAAAAACATTGCTATTATTAGGATAATAAATCCACATACCTCTGAGTTTCTAGATGTTTCTGAGTATATTACCTTTTCACTTTTGCAATAATTTATTTCTACTGGATTTTAACATACAATTTTCTTGTTATGAAGCTTAACAGTCTTCCCACTAGAAGACTAGGAAATTGGAATAAGGCTAATGTTTACATAGCATGTGGCAACACCTATATGACCCAGAGCCAGAAGGTATGATTCACTGTGTCTTACATGGCTTCTTAATCTCTAGATAAATCCTAAATAACACACCTGCCTGGACCGTGGAGCTGGAGAGCTCAGCCACATCACAGTTCTGTCTTGTTAGAGAGTAATAAACTTCACTTTAAGGTTGAATTTGCGAATGAAGATGTATGCAGAAAAAAACTGTCACTATGTGTCACACATGGGGCTACGGTTAATAATGCTGTCTCTCACCACAAGAAAAAAAATTATCCCTCTGAAATGTAGGACAAGATAGCAGTGGAGAAAGATAAAATAAGAAAAATGACAAATAATATCATTAATAGTCATAGTCAAGCACTAATGACTAAGCGTACCTAACTCCAGAAAAGGCGATTATTGAAATGACCAAAATGCCAAAGATGATCCTTGTCATCATCCTCATGAACATCTGAGCTGTCCCCGAGGAAAGGAAAAGGCAAGCCAGCGTGAAGGATAACACTAGGATGATGGTAGTGGTTAGCTCCAGCACAGGAATGCAAAAGAAGGGCCACATACAACCAGAGTTTGCATTTTCATTGTTTGAGACGATATCATCATGACATCTGGGAAAGGAGAGCACAGAGATAGCAAATCAGGGAACCCGCCCTTTCGGTGCTGGTTTACTGGGGTGGTCCCTTGGAGCCCTGCTGGGAAAGGTTCTGCTAAAGAACTCAGTGGGTAATGGTGCCAAAACATACGGTACACAAATATTACTCCATCTGGGTAATGCACTCATTCATGGATTCCTTACAATGAGCACCATTAATATCGCCATTTTATTGACAAAGAAACGTACACATGATCTCATCGAATAATGAGGCTGGTGGCTAAAGAGTGCCCTTGGGCATTGTCAAGGTGTCTCACTGGTCAGAATTTTCTAGCTGGGAGACAATATATTTGAATATTGCAGTTCCTAGTCATAGCACTTAGTGGCCACAAAACTCTAGGCATTTTTTTTAAACCTATGTTAAAATACTGTGTTAAACACATGTTAGGGCCCCTGGGTGGCTTAGTGGGTTAAGCCTCTGTCTTCGGCTCAGGTCATGATCTCAGGGTCCTGGGATCGAGCCCCGCATCAGGCTCTCTGCTTAGCAGGGAGCCTGCTTTCCCCTCTCTCTCTGCCTGCCTCTCTGCCTACTTGTCCTCTCTCTGTCTCTCTGTCAAATAAATAAAATCTTTTTAAAAATAATAATAAATAAAAATAAATTTTAAAAAACACATGTTAGGCTATGGTAAGATAATCTATGGTTCCATGTCCTAAGCCACATAATAAAGGTAAAAAGAGTTTCATAATACAGGCTTGTTGTGATTGGGCAGTTCATGGGAAGTGCTTAGCACCAAGCCTGTAAACAGTCAGTGCTCAGTAAATGTTGGTTACTGTTGTTGCCACTGGTGATCTCCCAAAGAGTGGTGTAGGCGGTGACTCCAATGGGGCATTCCTAGCCACACCCAAGGAGTCAGTATCCAAAGTCCCTTGATGGGAATGTAACCTAAGCTCATCCAAAAGGGGCGGAGCTGACTCTTTTCTGATAAACCTTAATTAGACTAACTAAATGTGCCCATCAGTTCATCTCTCTTTTTGAAAAATCATCAAACTAATAATTTCATGTGGAGGGATTTCTACTAAAGTAGTACATTTATCTTCTTTCCCTAATAGTCACAGTTCCCAGAAGAGAAGTGAGAATCTGATTACCAATGGCATGAGTATCTCTATGCTTTTCATTGATGGAATTAATCTATTAAAAATCTGAAAATTAAAAAAAAGAAAAATCATCAAACTATACCAAACAGTACAAAAATCCTTTCCCAAATACTCTAGAAACTACACTACACACACACACACACACACACGTGAGCACGCACACACACACGATTTGAATGTGTTTTTATTGCAGGAATGATCCTATTACACAGTAGCAAACAGAAAATGCGCATGAACAAAAAGAAATCAAAACCCATCCACAACACCCTTGCTGAGATAACCACCACCAACATGTCTGCATGCATCTTTCCAGACTTTTTCTATACATTCTACCTATAGGTGGATTTTTCACATGATCATATGTTGCATTATTTCATTTGATGCATTTCATTTGTTCATGTGAATTGCTCATTTTTGCCATTTTGGGACCCTGGTGGCCTACCAGCAGCTGTCCTAAGCATTTGTCAAATTTTTTCTGACTCAAGGAGATTGGCATCATTATAACTACTTTACAAATGGAAAAATTAATGTTTCGAGAACTTTGAGTAAACTTGCCAAAGTCCACATACCCAGCAAGCGTCTTGCCAGGCTTCAATTCATCACAGGCATCAAAGCCTATTCTCTAAAACAAATGTTCTCCCTGCACACCATTTGCTGTGGCTACACATATCCACTGGGGGTGAACCATACTTTGATTGCACAATCTCTTAACATTGTGCATTCAGAATGTTGTCAGTTTTTTCACTGTTATAAACACTATGGCACCGAATATCCTTATATATTCTTTGCCTGGTTCTTTTTTTTTTTTTAATTTACTTATTTATTTGAGGGAGGAAGGGCAGAGAGGGGGAGAGAATCCCAAGCAGACTCCATTCTGAGCAGGGGCTCCATCCCACAACCCGGAGATCATGACCTGAAACCAAGAGTCAGGGGCTCAACCTACTGAGCCACCCAGGTGCCCCGTGGTTATTTTCTTAGGGAAAAAAAAATCCTACAACTAGAATTGCCAGCTTAAAAGACTTGCAAATTTTAAAGCTGTTGATAAATAGTCCTAGGTTGGCCTCCAAAGGTGTTGTACTATTTAAAACAAAAACCCCACAAACAATAAACAGGAGTGTTCCTTTCTCTCTCCCGCATTGTATATTCCTTTAATCAACAAATACTTGTTTAGCAGTTCTTAGGTGCAAGACTCTGTTTAAGCATTGCATATTTATAGTCACTGGATTATATTATTATAATGGGTAGAAGAGTATATATTTGTTTAGTATTGATGGTCACAACTGTCCAGGAGAAAGGCAGATAAAGAAATTCTGCAGAAGAGGAAACAGACACCCAGTGAGTTTCAGGAGCCCATCCAAAGTCATGCAGCTGGTAAGGGACAGGGACAGGACCAGAGCCAAGCCCATCAGGCTCTAAAAGCCATGTTCTTGCCTTTTTGCCACTCTACCAACCCGACACCCAGGATCATCTGCGGGTTTGTGCAATTTCCTGTCCCATCCCCACAAGCTGCATATTTTGAGCCAAGGCCATTAAAGGGAAACAAGGAGAAGAGCTGACTAGAGAGAAAGTTGCAAATGGGGTGATAGTTCCCCGAGCTTTCAGGCTGACCCACGTGTTGTGGATATGCTGATTCTGTCCGAGGAAGTTCAGCGGCAGATTCACGTCAATGAGATGGCAGTACACCCCAGTTGCAGATAATATTGAAACTGGAAGAAACACTAGAAATCCTCTGGACTAAATCTGACTCTGAGGTTGCCTTGTCCAATGTTAGGTTTCTGGGTATTAGCAGCATGAGGATTAGAACCCAGGGCTCTGTAACCAGCAGGTCTGCTTTCTTTCCATAAATCTGTTCTGAACAAGCCCAGATGGTTCTCAATCCTTTCCTTTCTTTCACAGGAACTTGACCTCCATTTCTCACCTTTACAATCCTGCTTATAAAATGTTTAACTCCTACATGAAAAACCACCAACAAAACAAAACATCAAACTGCCACCCAAAAAAATATCTGCAAGTCATGTAAAAACATATATACAATTATTAATAAAGAGGTCATGTGAATCAACATCCACAATGGCAAAAGACAAACAAATCCCACAGAAAAATGTGAATGAGATGAATAGGCATTTCAGAGAAAAAATCCCACAAGTAGTCAATCCACTAAAAATACACTAGATCTCACTCATAATTAAAGCCAAATCAGAGTGATGGCAATTATTCAATAATAAAATGGCTAAAAACATGAAAAATAACTAATTAGCTAAATGCTAAATAACTGATTAACTAAAATTAGGGAATATTTCAAAAACATTCATCCATCTTTGGTTTGTCCTTGCTTTCTTTCCCTGTCGTTCCAGTAACATGGAGTGAAATGCCTTCTACTATTTGCCATATTAATAGAACAATTTAATCTCCCCAGTCTTAATCCCAGCCAAATGAATAGAATATTTTATTTTTCTCCTGAGAAATAAGATGAAATCCAGTTCTTATAGGGAAAAAAAAATGTTTCTTCAGACACAGCCTGCCTAGTCACAGACTAGGAGATGATATTTGTAAAATATATCCAACAAATGATTTATACCAAGATATATAAAGGATTCTCGCAACTTAAGAAGAAGAAGACAAACAACCCAATAAAAATAGGCAAAATACCCGGGAAACACTTAACCAAAGAAGATGCATGGTGAACAACAACATGAGACGACGTTGGATCATCATTAGCCATGAGGGAAAACTGTGCTGAGATGTCACTACCCATTCAACACAATATCTGCAATTCAAAAGACTGACTATACCAAGTGTTGGTAAAGATATAGGGTAACCGGACCTCTCATACACTGCTGGTAGGAATGCTAAATTGTCCCACCACTTTGGAAAATAGTTTGACTGTTTTTTTCAAAGTTAAATACCTATTAAGAAATACTACCACACATGTATCAGAAGAGCAAAAATAGGGCGCCTGGGTGGCTCAGTGGGTTAAAGCCTCTGCTTTCGGCTCAGGTCATGATCTCAGGGTCCTGGGATCGAGGCCCGCATCGGGCTCCCTGCTCAGCGGGGAGCCTGCTTCCCCCTCTCTCTGTCTGCCTGCCTCTCTGCCTCCTTGTGATCTCTCTCCCTCTGTGAAATAAATAAATAAAATCTTTAAAAAAAGAAGAAGAAGAAGAAGAGCAAGAATAAAAAATAATTCCCCTAAAGCTGGCAATAATGTGGAGAAAATAGGTTATTTACACCTTGCTGGGAGGATAGAAAATGATACAGCCATTCTTGGAAACAGTGTGGCACTTTCTTATAAAACTAGACATACAGCTACAGGACAATCCAATCATTGTACTCTTGGGTGTATACAAAAGCCTATATCAAAACGTTTGTAACAACTTAATTCATAATAGACAAAAACTGGAAACAACCAAAGTGTCCCTCAACAGATGAATGGTTAAATAAACAGCAGTAGATCCATACCATGGAGTACTATGCACCAATTAAAAAAGAATATGCATCTTAGGTGAATCTCGGGGAAATTATGCTGAGTGAAAAAAGTCAATCCCAAAAGATACATACTGTGTAATTCCAGTTATACAACATTCTTGGAGTAACAAAAATACAGAGCTAGAGAACAGATTAGTGGTTGCCAGGACTGACAGGGATGGGATGGAGAAGAAGGGAGGTGTGTGTAAATAAATGGGACCACAAGGGATACTTGAGCAATGGTGGAACTAGTTTGTATCCTGACTGTGGTGGTGGACACATGAACATAGACATGGGATAAGACTGCATAGAACTATATGCACACATACACAAATGAGCACAAACACAACTGGGAAAATTTGAACAAGATCAGTGAATTACAGCAGGGTGAATATCCTAGTTGTGATACTGTGCTAAAGTTTTGCAAAATGTCACCATTGGAGGAAATTGAGTAAGGACATTACTTCTTACAACTGCATATGAATCTACAATTTTCTCAAAATTAAAAGGTTAACTCGCTTAACAAATTTAAATACAAACTTACCGTATGATCCAGCCATTCTACCTCTAGGTATTTATCCTGGAGCAATGGAAGCATATGTCTACATAAAAACCTGTACTTAAATTTTTACAACAGCTTTATTTTCTAAAAGCCCCAAACTGAAGACAACCCAGATGTTCATCAACAAGTGAATGGATAAACCAATTATAGTGTATCAATGCAATGGGATACTATTCAGCAATAAAAGGGAACAAGCTATTGCCACAAACCACAACATGGATGAGTCTGAAAGTAATTATGCCAGACAGAAGCAAGACTACAGACTACACTTTATGGTTCCCTTAGTCAAAAATTCCCGAGTACACAAATAAACCTGGTGTAAGAAAAAACGGGAGAGGATAGGGGCAGGGAGGAGTGAGAAGGAAGGATGACAAAAAAGGAACAAGGAAATTTTGATAAGCAATGAATACATTCATTATCTTGATTACAGTGATTATTTCATGGATACATATATATATTTGTTTATATGTATATATAAAGTTGAATTGTTCATTCCATGTCAGTTATACCTCCCTAAAGCTGGTAACACACCAATCCACCTCATGTTACCTTATTCTTTCAAGAATCTCCTGCCCTAATTCTTGGGGAGTCCATATTTTTGCAGCTGCTTGTGCTTCTTTATTTGTTAAATATTCACCGCATGGATTTTCTTCATATTCCTCTATCTTCCTGTCAGATTCTCTTTCTTGGAAATTTGACCAACAATTTTAAAAAAAGCAGGAAAAAATAGTAAGAGCACCCCAACAAAGTCAAGGTTAGGGAGAGCAGAAGCTACAATCATCTGTCAATCAGGAGGGAACTGCAGGTCAGAGCAGTCTGATGGTCTGCATAAGATGTGGCCCAGGGCTGGGGCGCCTGGGTGGCTCAGTCGGTTAAGCCTCTGCCTTCGGCTCAGGTCCTGATCTCAGGGTCCTGGGGTCAAGCCCTGCGTCAGGCTCTCTGCTCAGCAGGGAGCCTGCTTCCCCCTCCCCCTCTGCCTGCCTCTCTGCCTGCTTGTGATCTCTCTCTCTCTCTCTCTCTCTCTCTCTCTCCCTCTGTCAAATAAATAAATAAAATCTTTAAAAAAAAAATAAAAGACGTGGCCCAGTGTTATTTCTACCACAGCTCATGCCATCTGCCCTCTTACTCAGATGCTAGGAACAGGGGAGAATATCTTCCCTTTGTCCCCACACTTCACCTCAGCCCAAGATCGACGAATTATTGAAACCTCCAGCCTAGGACTAGATTATTCCCACGAGAGGAGGGGTTGATAATCTGATCAGTGTGAGTCTGAGAGAGTCACTGGGTCAGGTGTGACAAGGGAATAGGATCGCCATAAAAAGTGGGGGAATTTCATGCACACACTTTCACCTTTCCCAATCCTCTGCATCCCAAGCTGCATGAGTCAGTCCAGTCTTATCCGCTCTGTACTCACCACCCTAGATTCCAGAGGGCCAGAGTCAGTGAGGACTCCTGGCCAAGGATACATTCACCTCTTCAGTTTTACAAGGGAGCTCTGCCTTGGGAGTGAGGGTATCTGGAATGTTCTTGTGTGTTTCTCTCCATCTCAGAGGGGACAGGATATGTATCAGAATTCAAGCACCAAAATCAATTTGCAAATCCCTAACTATACAGCTCCACCCCTCTACTACAGCCCTTGTCCCCAAGTCTTGATACCTTACAGCTCATTCACTCCTTCCCTAATGGGAGAGGTGTGTAGAACCTTAAGTAATGTTAATTTTATGACACAAATAGACTCCCCAGAATGCCTCAAATGGGGTTAGTATGTCAAAAACTGCTGGTTGACCACATAAACATCCATTTTCCCTTCCTTTCTTTATTATAGAATGCCAACTTTTCGTTGGGAACATTCCTGATCGTTCCCCCCAAAAAGACTATTTCTAGCTCACCTTTATAGGTAGGTGTGGCCAGGAGACTAAGTTCTAGCCACCAAGATTTGAGCAGGAATGCTGTCCTGCAAGAAGGCTGCTAAAAGGGCTGCCTGAGATGAAAGGGGCTTATCTTTCCTCCTTTCCATTGCCTGGCATGCAGGTGTCTTGGCTGAAGCTCTGTTAGTCTGATGACAGTGAGGACAAGACAGTGAGGAAGTCACAGCCAAGCATGGTAGAGTAGAAGACAAAAGTTTGGGCTCCTAGGGCAGGTGAGCTGTCATACCAGCCCAGGATTGCCCACTTCTGGACACTTTTTATGTGCAAGAGAAACAAACTTCTATCTTACGTCAGCCACTAATATTTTGAGGGTTTCTGTCATATGCCTGTGTTCCTGATCTTAACTAACGCAGTTAGTTTTCACTCTTTGTTTCCCTAACACTTTGGGAGCTTACTGCATTTTGTTGGAATTGTCTCTCTAGATTCACGTTTCTCCACCAGACTGTGAATTTTAGTAGTCTCTAGACACCTAGTATACTCCTGCCTAGCACACAGCAGGTACCTGTTGAATATTTTTCAATATTTGAAAACACAAATTTCCAAGATAAAATTCAAAAACTGTCTGCAGTTGGAATGCCCTATAATATAATGCCCCTGGAGTAACTCTTTCTCCTCTAGAGATGACTCATGATGTCTGGCCCCAGGGCTTCCCTTGCTGGCAAGCCAGCCGGGGGCCAGAAATATGGTGTAAAAAAGCCATTGTTGGTCCTCCTCCCCCTCACCCAGGATCTACCCCCTCATTTGCAGATGACAAGCCGAGGCTTTGTTTAGGAAAAGTGCAGTGTTACATTTCTGACCTCTCAATCCCCAAAACTCCAGGAATGGAGGGGGAAAAAAGTCCTCATTTTACCATTACTCCTTGCATATCCACACCAACATTTATTTAAAACATCCAAACACAGCTGTTTTAGTATATTTTTCTCTCTCTCAGATTTCTTTTTTTGTTTGTTTGTTTTTTGGTTTTTTGTTCTTTTTAATTTTATTTTTATTCTTTCCCCAAGGGGTACAGGTCTGTGAATCATCAGGCTTACACCTTTCACAGCACTCACCAAAGCACAAACCCTCCCCAATGTCCATACCCCATCCACCCTATCCCTACCCTCCCACCCCCCAGTAACCCTCAGTTTGTTTTGTGAGATTAGGAGCCTCTTATGGTTTGTCTCCTTCCCCATCCCATCTTGTTTCATTATTTTTCCCTCCCTACCCTGCACGACCCCCCATCCTGCCCCTCAAGTTCCTCATATCAGAGAGATCATATGATAATTGTCTTTCTCTGATTGACTTATTTCGCTCAGCATAATACCCTCCAGTTCCATCCATGTCCATCAACAGATGAATGGATAAAGAAGATGTGGTATATATATACAATGGAATACTATGCAGCTATCAAAAGAAACGAAATCTCTCTCAGATTTCTACCAAGTCATTGAACCTTTCATCTACACTTCTACCAGAGGGAAGGCCAACATCTCCACCTCTTTATTTACTACTCTCCTTTTTTTCTGTACATCAATTGCTTTTATATAAGATTTGATGGACACCTAATAAATGTTGAGCACTATGTAAGGTGCTAGGATGGTGAAGATAGAAATGTGAATTACAGGTTATTCTCCACTCAGTATAAACAAATGAAACGTGGTTTGGCAGTTGTCCTGGTGGAGATATGTGCCAGACAAAGTGGTGGCCTTGACCAAGGACCACATAAGTTTCTCCAGGACAATTGGGAGAGGCTTCATGGGACAATAGTGATTGGGCAGAGCCTTGAAGAACAAGCAGTACTTATGCAGGAGAAGAGGGGAGAGGGCAAATATTTTGTGCAAATATGAGTCAAGTGAGAAATATCCGAAGAAGCCTGGGGCCTGTGATGAATGAGATAGATCATGCCATGGCAGCTGATTAGACATAATCCTGCACTGATGGGTAAGGGCTAGGCTAAGCAGGACCCGGAAAGCATTGTCTCCCAGTTTGGACCACCACCTGTAGACACTGGAGAGAAGTGTGAGGGATTTGGGCAGTGGAGTCATGCCCGTAATCAGCCTTACTTCAGACAGGTCTGGAAGGGGTATAGAGGATACACTGTTATGACCAGAGTAGGCTGCCATTGCAATACTTCAAATGAGAGGGGGGAGTGGGTAGGCATTGGAGAAAAGTAGATTTCAAAGATGTTAAGGTCTTGGAGACAATAGGACTTGGCACCCCTAAATGTGGGGTGTGAGAGTTCTGACTTTGTGACAGCATGCATGGCTGATAAATTGGAAATGGAAAATACCCCGTTATTTCCCTTTCTCTTTGATGTTACATCATCTAGGAGAAAAGGTTATGGGTAGAGGGAGGTTTCTCCCCAGGCACAGGCACCACTCGGCAGAGGCTGAACATAGAGCAGATGCCAGTCTTTCATCTACACTGCTCCTCCTAATTTTACCCTAACCCACATGGATTTCCACCTGCTCTGACTTTGGTCTTTATCGCCCATGCCCTCCGAATCCCTCATTTCCAGCAGCTCTCCTTTTCAGAGAACACACAGTAGACGATGCCCTGAATCACCTGAATGCCTCAGAAGCAGGGAGACTGGCTCTTCACTTCTTTACTGGCAGATGGCCTGACACGTGGTGGCCAGCACTCTTTGGATACCAGAGAAGGCCACAGCTGACTTGAACACCTGCCCAAGAGAAAGAGGTACGAGAAACGTATCACACTGGGGAGCTGGAGGAGGGCCAGCACTGTTGCTCAGAGACAAACCGGGGGTGGGGGGATGTGTGCCATACGGGCAACCATGTGCCTTGGGAATTAGGGAGTGGGGGATGGGCCACAAAAGAGTTACCTGAGCCAGGCCCATTCTTCAACCAGACCAGTCTCTTCAACGATCTTCTTTCACAGTCCCTCCTAGCAAGAGGACATTGCTGTACTCCCTGCGGAAGGAAAGAGAATGTGGGGACACGTCGAGTCCCTCTTAGGCAGCAAAAGCAGAAAGGATACACTTCCATACTAATGCAACATTCATATCTTGCTTGAACATTCATATCTTGCTTCATGAAGATATGGTAGGGGTCCAGGCATACAAAGTTTTAGGCTTCTTTTAGACTCTTCTATCCATCCATTTCTGGAAAGGTCTGGTCAACGCATAATAATCATGAAGAAGCCTGATCGGGAATCCACGGGACTCTCCAAATTCGGCAGATGGTCCAATTACCCAGAGTCAAGCTGAATTAGAGTATAGGGAGCCGCTGTGGGTAAAACACTGCCACGACTCCAAGGAGACTGTCAAAGCAACTGTTGCCAAGGGTATCCCTCAGCTGTTGTGTTCTGGAGCTCCAACAACAAGGAGTGGCTCAACTCTGTGACTCCAGTTCCTGACTCAGTCGTTGATTTCCCTTGGGCACTCCCTTGGATTTAGGACTGGGCATCACGCTCTCTACCCTGATGCCCCCAAGGCAGTAAGATGTGTTCACAGCAACCTGGACTGTTGGGGCTGGAATTGATTTCATCACGATGTGGTCAGTCCCTCTGTTTTATGGAGGAGGCACCTATAGCCCAGAGAAGTGATGTGACTCATCCTGCGAGCTAAGAACTATGCTCTGGCCAAGTAATGCTGCCATCAAAGATGGGAGATCTGAACAGTCTAGAAAGTGTGTCTGCGTCTCTCCACAGGATGCAGGGAAGAAATGCACCTGATAAATGTCAGTGCCCCAGTGCCCCACAGGCTCTACCTGGAGGAGCCAATTTTATCTTCTCACTCTGCTACTTCGTGACAAGGAAAATAACTTCCCTCCCCTAATGAAGGTCAGGTGATTACGGTTAGAGCTGTCTCCAATTTTTTGAAGTAGGGAGTATGTATTTATGTCTCATGGACCCTAGATGCAAAGGCTGATCATACATAAGGCATCTCATAATAGCATCCTGTTGTTTATACAGTCGGTATATACAGTAGGCAATCTTCAGATGCTCCCAATGCCCCATTCTGTGCCCTACCGTCTCCCAAGTGACATCCCCTTCACCACTTCTTCCTGTGCTCAAGGTTCCCTCTGTTTTCTGAGTCTCCATTCCCAAATAAAACTCCTCTCGGAAAGAATCTCCTGGAGAACATTTGGGGGATAATATCTGAGGATCTTACCTCTCCTTTCTATTCCCTCTGTCCCCGCCATTACTGACACCCACTCTTTCTCCCAGATATTACAATAGCCTTACAGTTGGTGTCACTGCCTTCGCTGCTCTCTGATTCATTTTCCCAAAGCTCTCTTCCTATCAGGACACTTCCTCACCCAAAAGTACTCAGTGGCTCCCCACCGCACACAGAATAAAGTCCAGACTCCTTCATCCATTGTTCAAGGTCTTGTATTACCTTGACCCAGTGATATTTTTCTGACCTTACCTCTTTTTCCTCCCCTTCCCTGGCCTTCGCTGCCCAGAAGATCCTCACAGTTCTTCCCATTCTTCCTCACACATCCTTCATATTGTCTTTTTGCCATTACTCTGCCTGGAATATTCATTCCCTGAACCCCACTTCCATTGATCTAAATCTTGCCCATCTGAATCAGTTAGGATTGTGATTCAGAACAACAGAGACCAAAAATAACAGGCTTCAACAAGATCCGATTTTATTTCTCTTCATATAGAAGTTTAGAGACCCAGGCTCTTCCCTGATCATTGCTTCATCATCCACGTGGTCCGAGATAGAACCCAGAGTTCCTTCATCATATCTATATTCCATGAATCAGGGCCCAGGAAGGGGCAAAGAAAAAGAGGGCAAAGGATGCATACCAGCTGCCTTTTGGGGACTATTCCTGGAAACTGCCACGTAACAGTTCACTGACATCTCTTTGAACCCAGTCATGGGGTCGCATCTAGCTGCAGGGGCATCTGGGAAATGTCTTTATTTGTGAGTGACCATATCCCCAATTAAAAATTGGGAGTTGTGTTAGTGTGGAAGGTAAGGCAAGGAGAACTGATACTAGAGGACAGATATCAGTGTTCGCTATTCCATCGTTCAGGGCTCCCTGTGCCACCCAACCTTTGCTCCCACGCGTACATAGCTCCTCTACAGGTTGTCTTTCCATTCTCTGAATGGCTAGAGTACTTCATCTGGCCCTTCCTCCGAGCACATGGTGCTTCCTACCCTCTTAAGACCGCTTATGTTGTGGGTGGTTGTTTTTTTTAATCCCGTGCTGAACTTTGGCCATTCATTGCACAGTATTCTGTGTTGAATTCCTTTGAATTTCTCCCATCCTCGCTAGCAGGGGGTACAGATGGGGCAACATTTACCACAATAATCCACAGTCCCCTGGCTCTTGGTCAACCTCCTCATTCTGACCCACTGCCTATGAGCATTCTGAGTAACATAGTTCCATTTTTACTTTCAAATCCTCTCTTTTCTTGGACCCAGATGTATGTCTACATGCTGAACTGTGAATGGATTTGACCAACACCCATGCAGAATCCCCCTTCCGTTGCAATGATTGGAAAGAGCTTTATCATACCTGGCTCTTCGCAGCTTAGGGTGGGCACCCTCCCACGATGCCCTCAGCCTCTTGTGAAAATACACCCACCAGAGTCCAACCCAACCCTCTTCTACAGACATGTCTGGATTCTATCTCAGGCTCATAAGCCATTACATAATCATAAGCTGTTACATAAATAATCACAGACTATTATATAAACAATGCCCAAAGCCTCTAGTTCTTCTGTGCAAATACACGGTGTTATAAACATTGGACGGGTGGATGATTATTGCCTCCAATTTGCCAATTCTCTGGATCATTTTAACCAGTGCAAACCACAAGTTTGAATGGATACTACAGACTCTTCGATTGAACGTACGTCTGTTGACAGTGAAAGGGACCAGTTATAGACAAATAGAAACCTTGTCACGTGAAGTAAGATGAGGGGTGCCAGTGAAGTGCAGACAGAGAAGTCTTTTCTGTCTTTAAACAAAAGTGATTTCCAGAGTCTCTTGAGTTCCACGGATGATGTGGCGTGTTTGTTATGCATTATTTCTTAGTCTCACTGCAACTTTAGTATAGGATCTCCACTTTACAGAAGAGGAAACAGGCTCAAAGAATGGATTTGCTCTGGGACACATCAATAGATTTTTAGACTTGAACTCAGATCTGTCTGACTCCAGAGCCAGTTGGGTTTCTGCTACCACATGACCTTTTGGATATTTGATGAACTTTCCTGCAGCACAGGTAAGAGCCTTCTGGAATGTGCTCCAGCAGGCTGAGCAGGAGCCAGTGGGCAAGAGTATAGAGAGGCCGGTGGGCTTGGTGACGTAAGTGTGTCCCGTGAGGGAAATGGCCTAGCTCACTGAGTGGTGAACTTCTCCTTGGGGGCAGGCTTGAGCAGAAGTCAGGAGCCTACAGAGAGGATTGCCTCTGGTTGGAAGTTAGAACAACACCATCTCTAAGGCCCTACTGACTCCAAGACTGCACTCAGGATGAGAGGGGCAGGAGAGAGCAGTCTTTTCCTGAAGAATGCAGGTGGCAGATCACACTTAGTGTACTAGGAGAAGCAGGTTGCACAACAATTGAATGCTGTTAATGGCACTGAATTGTGCACTTAAAAATGGTTAAAGTGGTAAATTTTATGTCGTGTATATTTTGCAGTCACACACACAAAGTCAGTAGAAGAAGACAAAAAAAGACAGATCCATGTTTAGACCAACAACACACCCAAACACAGAAGACATCCAAAGTTATCAGAGGGAAGGACATTTGGTTTCACCCCTTAGACTCCAGGCAAGAAAAGCATATTTGCTGCATGACCGGGCATGTCTTGGATCTGACTAGAGAAGGATGACCCAAAATTAGTCAATAGCATTCTTTGCCGACCTGCTATGCGGATGGAACCAGATCTGTGATGGCAGGCCACTCTGAGTCCCTATTCCTCTGTAGGTCAAAGATTGATCCATCGGCCCACTGAGGTTTAGTCGTAATTATTAATATCAACCGATTCCTATCTGTGAGGTGTTCCATGCTCACCTTACATGGGCTGCAGTGTTCAGGTGATTTGGGCCCTGCAGGAAGGGTGGGGAAAGGAAGGTGGAGAGACCCTGGAGTGGGAGGGGGAGGCTTCAGAAGTGACAATTAGTGGGCATGATTTCACCACCTTCCTGCATGGTGTCTATACAAGAACACGTCCAGTGCCCTGTGGGTGATTAAAGATTGATCCTAGACCAAGACGTCTCTTAAGAGAATATCTTTTTTTCTGTCTAAAGTCAAGTTCACTTTTCTGGCTTGGATTCCTTCAAACGCGTCAAAGAACTGGGACTTTGTTCTCATAAATCTAGTGTTCTTACCTGCCAAAAATTGCTTGCATTTGTGAAGCATGCGGTGACCCAGAGAGACCAAGGAACAACTGCAGGAACAGACAGCATTTGCCTTGACCGGGGGAAGAGTTTGTGCTTTTCTCCCACCCTGCCCCACCCCGGTCCTAGCCCTGTCCTAGCCCCACACCTTCTTACCCCTTGGTGATCGGCAAATGTTTTCCTGGACTCCCTGTACCGGGTTCTCCAGACTTCAGGCTAGACATTCGTTTGCAGAAAAGTCCTCCTGAAACCTCTTTTCCATCATTTCACGTTCTAGTCGATGACCCTTTCTTCCTGGATGTGAGCTCTCAGGTTGGCCTCATCATGTCCCTCAGAGCTCACTGTACCTCCTTTCCCAGTCCTGTCCACCCTATACCGGCCCCCACGGGCTCCCGCCAAGCCCATCTCCTTAAGAACCAACCCTTTCTGGCCTCTGTGCTTCGTCATGAGTCATCCCTCCCATCATAAAACTTCCTCCCACCTCATCAATTCAGGGCCACCACTTCCTGCAGCACCCAGCTCACTGGCTTTAGGAAGTGTTCCAAAATGGCCATTTGAATACTGGTTCATTATGCCTTGCGTCCCCCTGTCCAGAGACCTTCCGTTTAACCATCTCCCTGGTTTTCTATCAGCATGTGGTGCAAAGTGAAAGCAGGAAATTTTAGGGGGAGGGACAGGCCAGGGGGAGGGGAGGGGCCGGGAACAGGGGGAGTGTCCAACTTCTTTGACAGCTCTTCTAAGGATGACCTCTCTGGCCTCCACTTTTAGAGGCACATGGTGCTGCCATTCTTGAGCCTTGGAAACTTCTGGGCTGCTTCTCATCTTTCCTGGCTCAGGGTTAGCAATGAGCTTTCCCATAGCTGCTAAATCAGTTCCTATTTGTCCATGTGCTATCTTTTAATATATAGCTACAACTGACTCCTTGTTCTTTTTCTCTACCCTTATGGTCTTCTGCTTTTCTTTCCCAAACCCTCTCCCTGATGCTGATGGAGTTTCATGAACATGGGTGCAAACTGCCTTCTTTAACCAGAAGTCTCATGTGACTATTTACCTTTTGTTGACAAGTTCTTTCTGACTGAATGTTCTCTCTAGCTACATGACAGACCTCTGGCCACTGTAGTTGCCAGTGTGGGATGCGCTTCTCTGGGCAGACACAGAAATGGTGTTTAACTCATGACGTGAGCAGGCTTTGTTGACTTTGGAGGTTGGGACTGACTACATGTGAGCTGACCTTGTGCCCTGTGAATCACTGAGCTTCCTTAAGCATCTTATTCTGGGCAGTCATGCCAGCTGAAGCCCTGGGGAGGACACAAGGCTCCTTCATCATTGGCCTGTTGGGCAAGTTACGGGTTCATTTGAGCTACGTCCTCTGTCATGTCGTAGATGTCCCAAGGGGGTCTGAAGGCCCCTTGCTGGGAGAAAGAGACAGAAAGTTAATGCAAATGCAGCCCTCAGCCTGCTTGTTCTCATTTCCCAGAGGGAAAACAGAAGATGCCCCAGGTTTATAGCCGACACCCAATAAAAAAAGAAACCCCATACCCCTGGATCACCCTGACTGATGATATCCCAGTACAGGAGTTATTTCTGAACAACAGAGGAGCTGCCAAGTTCCACCCCTGCTCTGGGCTCCCTCCATCCCACACGCTCACATCCTATGCAGCCTTCTAACTGGCCAGGCACCCCAGAGAGAGACAAGGAAGAGCCAACACAGGTTGGTGGATTATTTCTTCCTCCCTACCTGTGCTGTTGGAGTTATGTATATGGGTGGAGAGTTTGAGCCTTAATTCAAATAACCAGAACTGAACACTCTAATTTTAATGAGGTCCTAGAAGTCTGGTCCTATTTAAGCAGAAAGAGGGCGACTGTGGTCACATCTGTTCCCCCAATTAATATGTTATGGATTGAGTCCCTTCTCTGTGCAGGCCCTCTGTGTTAGGCCCTGGAGGTACAAGGATGGCAAGTAGTTATTGTCCTGTCCTGAGGGAGCTCAGAACCCGTGGAAAACGCAACCAGACACATGCGGTGCCTTCCTTGTGGTGAGTGTTCCACTAGAAGTGGTAAGAGAGCCACGTGGGATCCCAGACTAGGCATCAAGGATGGTTTCCATGCAAGGCAGCATCTGGGCTAAATGACAAGTTGGGTGCAGGAAGCAGGAAGGGATCAGGCTGAGCAGGGAGCTCTCACTGCGTTCCATGTGGCCAACAGCTAGAGGGTTTGGGTAGAGGTCAGAGGGGTCGGGGCCGTATACAAGATGACACTTAGCCCAAAGCACAACCAAGAGCCAAGAGCCCCCAGCAAGTTCCAAGGAGGGGAATGACTCACATTTTGGAAAGATGTCTCTGATGGCCAAGAGCAAAACAAATTGGGGTCCAGGTGGGGTGGGTAAGGAGGAGGTCTACACTGTGGGACAAGAAGCCCAGAGCCCAGTAGGATCTTGGCAACAGGGTGGTGTCTTGCACAAAGTAGTGCAGAGGAGCAGGACTCCTGAGGTCTTCAGGAGGTGGAATCACTGGGATTTAGAGATGGATTCACTCAGGGGGTGAGGCTGATGGAGACATCTGAGTGATGGTCATGTTTCCAGACTGGGCATCTGCATGGTGACATTTACCAAGGCAGGGAAATCGGGGGGCAGTTCCACAGGATTGCCTGCATCTTTCTTACTTAAAAAAGCAACAAGAATAGAAGATGCCCCTTCCTGGAAATTCCATGCCACGAACCTGAGGAAAGGCTCAGACATACCCAGTCCGCTGCCCAGGTCCTCATCTTAACCCTGTGATTGGACTTCATGCACAATAAGGCACCAAGAAAACCCAGCTCCTTGGGCCGATGTCTGTGACATCCCAAACCCAGCCCCAGCTAGAGGCGGTGACTTCAGATGTCACTCTAAGGCCCCACATACAGCCCTGTACGTATGCACAAGCATATCCCAGGCATCATGCCCTCTCGGCTTCTGAGATGTGGCGCATGCTGTCATCCCCACCTGGAGCTCAGCCCCCAGACCTCTCCCTGATGCCAGACCTCACCTAAACCCCTCAGCTCTTCAGGCCTCCTGAGATCCTCCTTTGGCTGAGGCAAGCCAGTGACTGTGCTCCTGCATTTCATGACACCCAAAGGAAACATTTGGGTGAGCAAAAAGGTGGCACGCCTCCTCCCACAAACAGATGACCACGTGGTTACATTGGCTTTGAGGCCTGGACTTGCCTGGAAGTGGGAACATCCCCTTAAAAGTACTGATCTGGGTTTAGCGTGGAGAAGGACACAGGGCTGACGTGGACACAGTCTCCATTAGCCAGGAGGGACAACAGGCACTCACCCAAGTCACTGCAGTGTGACGTTGACCGTGATCGGAGCTGCTATGGGCTGAGTTGTGTCCACGGAATTCGCGTATTGAAGTGCTAACCCCCCAGCACCTAAGAAGGTGATTCTGTTTTGAGATAAGGCTTTTAAAAAGAGTAAATGAGGTCCCTTAAAAAGAGTAAATGAGCATCCTTCTAAGAAGAGATTAGGATACTGACACACACAGACGGAAGACCCCAGGAGGACACCACCATCTACACCCCAAGGAGAGAGGTCTCGGGAAAAACCAACCCTTTCTGGGACATGCACCCTCCAGAACTGGGAGACGGTAAATCTCTGTCCTTCTGGCCCCTAACTCGGTGGCACCTTGTTAGGGCAACCTTAGCAAACTCACAGAAGTGCTATCATAGAGAAAAACCAAATGTGCTACCAGACTGCAAAGGAGACAGAAATCGATGCTGACAAGGAAGAAAGTCAGCAGAGGGGTTATTTGTGGGGGTTCCAGGATGAAGTGGCTGGGCTCGGACACCCCTGCTCTGCCAGTCCCCTCGGCCACTGTCTCCACAAGATGTGGTCTTGGAGAGGATGAAGTGAGATAAACAGGTCGGTGGAGTAAGCCCGCAGGAAAGGGTAGGTATTGCTTTATTAATAATTGTAGAGGAATCCTTCCTTACATAAGAGGAGAACCCAAGAAGAGTGCACCAGGGAGCACCCAGCGAGCCAGGGACTGAGCATGGGGAAGATGAGTCACCTTCGAGAGCCCAGAGACGGGAGAACGGGCAGGGGAATGCGGAGCAGACGGGAAAACCAGCGGATGCCGAAGTTCCCAGCTGGTCTTTGCTCCCAAGGAGAGAAAAACAAAACAAAACCATTCACGTTTCCTAAAGCAAGTCAGAAGCAGGGCAGGGAATGCTGACCAGCTGGTGGAAGAGGAATCTAATGAGAGAAAGGCAAAAACCCAGGCAGACCAGATGCAAACTTCTCTGATGCAAAGGAGAGCCCAGTGAGTAACGGTGGCCCTTCTTCTATTCGTTGGTCTTAAATATTTATTTCAATGTTTGCATGCATAAACAATGCAAAGAGCCCGGATGCAGTCACTCCCTCCAGCTTTTAAAAGATTTCTGCAGAAGTGTTCCTGGAAGAGGCCGTTAATGCTTGTGCTCCTTTGCCCTGAAATCGATTTCTGAGCCGCGGGGCCCGGCACTTGCTAGCTGGCTGCAAGTGGTGTTCCTTAGGCCTCTCGCACCTCCTGGGTGGGGGTGTGAAGAAACTCCGGGAGCTCAGGTTTCCGGAGACACAACAATCCCTAGAGAATTCAGCTGGCAGGCGCCTGATGAATAAATAAATGGGTGTTCCTAGGGCCCGGTCCTTTCACCAATACTCTGCCCTTTAACCGTCTATCAGAATGATGTGAGCACGAGCCCTGTTGCTTCTTTGCGTGAATGGAGCCTGGCTGTCCCCACCATCACTTCTTTCCTGTCCACCCTGTGTGATCTGGGTAGCAGAGAAGTTGAAAGCTGTAGGTGGCTACAATATGATCTAGTTCAAAGCTCCCATTTTGCAGATGAAAAAACGGAGGCCCAGAGAAGGGATCTGCTCAGTCTCTCAGTCCGTCAGTGCCCAGAGATGACACTGGAACTCAGACACCATGATTCCCAGCCCAGGGTGTTGTCCTGTCCGATGCCCACCAGTGAAGGGCTGCCCCACAGAAATATAACGCAAGCCAGAGATGTCGTTTCAGCCTTTCAAGTGGCCACATTTAAAAAGCAAAAAGGAACAGGTGAAATGAATCTCCATCCAGTTTTAGCCAATGTGTGCAAAATGCACAGACTCCCTCGGTCCACACCTCTCATTCCACGATCTCGAAGCACACTGTGCGCCTGCTTGGGCTTGGCGGGGATGAGGGCAGGGAGTGGAGGGTCAGACTCTGAATAGCAGCCTTTCCAAGAAAAGCAATCAATGTGCAAGCCCACTACGCCATACATTTTGCAGAAAGTCTGCACTTCTCTCGGGAGCATTAAGCATATAGAGAAATATCCCCATAATGAAAGCGTGGGCCGTAGTGGACATCGCCCCAGCCCACAACACACAGAGGACTTTTTATCCAGGCACCCATGTCCAGGGTGCTTTTAGCTGACCAAGGACTCCTGTGGGCTGCTGGCATTCCAGCTATCTCCTGAGGTGGCTGGAAGTGGGTGGCAGTGCCAACTTCTGGGAAGAATGTTGGAACAGAAGGGCCTGGGGAGAGAGAGACTGCCTCTCATACTAGAGCCCAAGTTAGATCAGCCCAGATGACTAATGTGGCATTCCCTAGCCCCTTGGGTGCAGGGAACTATACCAACCCCCAGAGCTTCCAGAGTTCTATCTGAAACTGTAGCCAATGTCAGAGCTCCACTGGTTTCCAGCAGTCTGGAATTCCATTTCAATTCCTTTAAAAGCGGCTGCCAACTGGCTTTGCCTTCACCTTGTCCAAAGACGTCAATGTGCATCTCAAGGCCAAGGGCTTCTCTGCCCCTCTAGATGAGTTCTGATGTTAAGGCCACTGAACAGTTGGACCAGCAAGGGCTGATGATAAGTAACAGATTCCCAAGGGAACAAAACTAAGATCAAGGCTGGTATACTCGCCACTATCGGCTAGCCCAAGGCGTGGCTTACCTGACCGCCATCAAGGCAAAGGCTCAAGTCAATGGAATTCACAAGCTCCTCGGACAACAACAGGTGGTTGCAGAGTTTGCTTCTAGAGCTGTGTGGACCAATACACATACGTGGCTAGCAAGTCCTTGAAATGTGGCTGATCCAAACTGAGACGCCCTCTAAGTGCAAAACACACACCAGATAGCAAAGACTTCATATGAAAAAAAAGATGTCAAATACCTCATCAAAAATGTTTATATTGATTTCATGTTGAATTATTCCATTTTGCATATATTGGATTAGACATGTATTATTAAAATTAATTTCATGTGGGTTTTTTTCTATTTAAAATGATGCATGTGGCTCACATTGTATTCCTACTGGACAGCAATGTTCTAGTGGAGGCATTTGGTCTGAAAGGCCACTTCCTGGGATTTAATTCCAGTGACACCGGATGGGGCTTGACTAGCGGTGTGGGGATTGATGGCATAAGTTTCGTAGCTGGTGACAAGGAAAAGGATGTGAAAGGGGAGGGATGGTTGAAAACACTGGGGCAACAGGGTCCCCCCTCTGCACCCCTCCCCCATTCGTGATCCTGGAGGGCGTGGCCTAAACTTCAGGTGATGCCCCATCACCTGGACGCAGGTCTCTCTGTTGGAAACCTGCAGTAGGACATCTCCAGACGAGAGCTGAGTTATGTGATTGCTTCTCACTCTTTGGAATTGGAACATGAAATCTAGCGCTGAGCCTTGTTGACACAAGGGATCCTTATAATGATGGAACTGATCTGTATCTTGATTTTTTTGGTGAGTGTACAAAGCTACACAAGGATGGAAAGGGTTCTGTGGGTGTGTGGTGTTGAAGGCAGCATAGCCATGTGAATGTGCTAAATTGCCACTGCATTATACACTTAAAAATGGTGAAGGTGGTAAATTTAGTTAAGTGTATTTTACCACAATTTTTTCAAAGTCAGGGACTTTGGTCTAAAGATCAATGACTTTCTTTCCTGATTTACCCTGTTCAAGAAGGTAGAACCAATAAGCCATAAAGCATATTAGCAAGACCCCGGGTCCCAACTTCCGGGTGATTGACCTTAAGAGAAGCAAAAGAAGGGTGTGTCCCTGGCAAACCTGTTGGTGGAAGGCATGGACCTCCCTGGTGTTCCAATGCCCAGGCCTCCCCTCAAACATGTCCCATACCCAGATGGGTCCCTTATGCCATCCACAGGTGGACCCCCAACCTATTAGTACAGAGGTAGCCTTGATCAAAAGTGTTCATCAACATGGGTGTCAGAGATCCAAAATCTAGGTGGAAGTATCAATGCCTAGAGTTCCAAAGGGACTGGGAAGCCAAGGATTATTCCTGGTAGAATAAATCGAATCTACTTTACCATGCGAGGTGGGATCAGCATTTGGAGAGGTATTTCTCAACCTCATCTCACTCAGGTTGCAAGGTTTTTCTTATATAAACTAAGGGACTTGACATCATGGGGCCAACCCAATAATTATAGTTGAAGCAGCCCCGAGTTTCCTCATTCACAGGAAAAGTGTACAAGAGCCCACTGAGGGACACCTGGGGGGCTCAGTCAGTTAAGAGTCTGCCTTTAGCTCAGGTCATGATCCTGAGGTCCTGGAATTGAGCCCCAAGTGGGCTCCTTGCTCAGCAGAGAGCCTGCTTCTCCCTCTGTCCCTCCCCCACCTCGTGCACTCATTCTCTCTCTCTCTCTCTCTCTCTCTCTCTCTCTCTCTCTCTCTCTCATAAATAAATAAATAAAATCTAAAAAAAAAGAGAGAGAGAGAAAAGAGCCCACTGAGTAGGACAGAGCAGGGCAGGGAGCCTATCTGTACCCCAAGAAATAGGCCACCCAGAGGAGATCTGCCGCTGAGTCACTGGGAGACACCAGTCAGCAGGGAGCAGGGAGCTGCCAGGCTGGGAGTGTCTCTCTTATCCCATCATCAGAGAGCACAAGATAACAAGGGTCTAATTTTGGTAATAGGGTCATTCCAGAAAATAATGATTTCTTTCCCCTTAAATTCACATTAGGCTGGCCAGAAGCCCCTAGACTGCCCGGAATGTGTATGAAGAATGCCAGACATCTCAGCCATAATTTTCAGCCACAAGGGCTTGTATTTAGACCCAAACGTACCTCATCCCCTCTGGTCTTGACCTCCACCATGGCCATCACCCAGAACCTGTGCCAGAAAGCAGCATCAATGGTTCTGCATCTGACCTGGACAAGAATATGTGGACATCCAGAAGATTCTGCTCCGTTTATGATGTCTCCTTGGCCACTGTTCCCCGAGCCAAGAGATTCAACTGTTTATGAAAAACAGTATTGTATTCCCTCTTGGTCATCTAAGTCATGGGAAATTTTTGTGTGGTGATGCATAAATCCCAGAAAGTTTGGTTTAAAAAGTTCTCTAAAGTGTGGGTGGTTCCTCAAGTTTGTCCAGATTTACTGAATATCCTGTGTCCATAAAACAGGCCTGAAGGCTTCACCCAGACATCCCCCCAAGAGGCACTTTGGATTCAAGAGTGACCTCATTAGTGAGTTCGGGCAGCTGACTGTTACATGGAGGACTTTGGAAACTCACAATCAAAGTGAGTCTCAAAGCCCAAGTCAGCAGAGTGGCTGGAGAATATTATGTTTTGACTCAGTTAAGGACGACCCTCCCATGATCCAAAATCCCTCTAATAAAGTCACTATAGTATGTCCCAAAATGAGTTAACTATTCTCTTTGAGATATCCGTCTTTGGTGTTTTACTCAATCCATCAACAATTATTTCATGAGCACCTGTGTATCAGAGGGTGACAAGGAACCTGACTTCTAGTCCCTTCTCCCAACTCTCCTCTTCCTCATTAAGAAGATTTTCCCATGACCTTCCACCATGAGCAAGTGGCCCCTGAAAACATGCAAATAAATGTGCCCAAGTATTGACATGGAAAGATGGAAGAGCTTTATTCAGCAAAATTGGTCTTAATTGGTTTTCATAAATATACAAACAGTATGTGTTTGACCCCACTTTTTAAGTATATATTTAGAGATGGATAAGTAGGTAGAAAGATAGGTATTCGGGCGCCTGGGTGGCTCAGTGGGTTAAAGCCTCTGCCTTCGGCTCAGGTCATGATTTCAGGGTCCTGGGATCGAGGCCCGCATCGGGCTCTCTGCTCAGCAGGGAGCCTGCTTCCTCCTCTCTCTGCCTACTTGTGATCTCTCTCTCTCTCTCTCACTCTCTCTCTCTCTCTGTCAAATAAATAAATAAAATCTTTAAAAAAAAAAAAAGAAAGATAGGTATTCATATGTATATTTCAACACAACAAATCCAAAAGCATATATTTGAAACTGGTCACCACAATACCGGACAGCATTCATTTTCTTTCTTCTAGCTTCCTTGCATATTTTTTCTAGAGTAAAAACATATTGCATGTGAAATCAAAAAATACAAGTGTGTTTTCAAGGAAACAGTAGCAGGAGAAGAGATGTTAAGCAGGAGAGGAGATTATCAGTATGATAATCATTTAAAGCGGTTTATGTATGTGTATAGTTTGGGGGGGGTTCTGAGTTCTGGGTGAGATCACAGGCACTCTGTACATTTTAGGCCTAGACACGGAGAAAAGTAAATTTCGTATTTTTCCTGTGTGACCGGGATTAAAATTATATATGTGTACCTATACATTATATCATTATATTTAGTTATCAAAGAGCGTTGACACCATTAGCATCATCAGTGCCTGGACCAATCTTATCCCCTACACTAACCGGTCTTGACAATATGAACTTTATTACCGACAACGTAAATTTTGGTGTGTTATTTCTATTTGCCACGTCAAGCTTAGGTGTTTCTATTCCCTGATCAGGATGAGTTTCAGATTCAAAATGGGTCTTAGCTGGTGGGTGCACTTATGAAGTCACTTCAGCAATTAGTCTATTATCAATCCTTTTAATAATCCACATAGCGAATGATATCCTTGCAATTACATGGTATCTTTGCAACTTCCTTGGAAAATGAGGAAAGAATCTTTCTGGCCCTGCCCTTGTTGTTCTGCTTGGGCAGAAGCCCAGAGGAGACAGTAGGAATAAGCTGCAGGAAGTGAAACTGATTCACCTAAGAAAGAGTACAATAGGATGGAAAGGGCGGAAAGGCACAGAATGAGGAAGGAAGTGGAAAGATCTTGAAGAGGGGAGGGAGGGGAAAGCAGGGAAGATCCAGTGCAGCTGGGATTCTTCTGAAAAAAAAAAAAGTGGAGGAGAGAAAAGGGGCTTGAGCAGCTGGTGCTCCTCGGAGACTCTGGGTGGGAGGAGAGAGAGGAGAGGACAGGAGAGTAGACAGCATGAGTTATAAGAACGCGCACAACGTGACCCACATGTTGCTTCCCCCCACATCCAAGAAAACCCTCAACAAAAGTTGCTTTACTCCTCAAAGTGTGTGTCTCTTTGGGATGTATTAGTTGTCAGATCAGGAATCATTTCGTTTTGCTAGATGGGGAATCGAGGGGGCTGAGAAGCAGGGGAGACCCCTGGGAAGCATCAGGAACAGCCAGGCTCTGCCTTGACCGAGTGACCCTGCCCCCATGGTGCCACGACCCCCAGCGTGAGCCACGGCATCAGCCTTTCTGCATGGCTGTGTGGAGGGCGGCTAGAACCAAGTAACCACAGACTGGGGGGCTCCAACAACAGAGATCTTCCGTCTCACAGTTTTGGAGGCTGGAAGTCCACGATCAAGGTGTCATGGCGGTTGGTTTCTGCTGAGGGCCGTGAGACTAGGAGCTGCTCATGCCCCTCTCCCTGGCCTGGAGATGGCCCTGTTGGCCTCCCCATGACTTCTTCCTCAGTGGGTGTTTCTGTGTCCAAATTTCCCCCTTTTAGTAAGGGCACCAGTCACACTGGATTAGGACCCACCCTAGGGACCCGATTTTAACTTGATTACCTCTCCAATGACCCTGTTTCCAAATAAGGTCACATTCTGAGGTACTGGGCTTAGGACTTCAACACATAAATTGGGGGGTAGGAGAGAAGCAATTCAACCTCCAACACCCACTGGCAAACCCTTGACCTCTCCCACCTTGGAGGTCCTGTGGGGGAGTCCCTCCCCTTTTCCTTCACACATGCACACCCCGAGTCCAGGCCTCCCTGTCCTCATAGGGTCTTACACAAATTCCTCCAAATCCTGGTCTGGTGACCTCGTCCTTCACCATTTTCAGCCAGGACATGGAGTTTTTGATTTCTCTGGGGAATTCTGCAGGGACGGAGAAGACAAGAGACTCTTGCAGGTAGGCTCAGATTCCATTGAAGCGGAAGCTATTCTTTGTTCTGAGGACCCCCTCCCCCAATTCCAGCTTCATCCCTGGGGGGTTAGGAGGGGTTCCAGTGGAATGGACAGAAGGCTCCCTACTCCTGTCCCGTTCATTGCTCCGGATAGACCTGGGCCTTGGCCTCATTTCTCAGGGGACTCCCTAGCCCTTGTGGGGATGAGTCTGCTCCTCACAGCCCAGCATCTCCACCCTAGATGCCTAAGAGGAAATGCAACTGGAGAGACTGGAGAGCGGAGGGCACATTCATGCCGGGCAGAGTCCCAGGAGTAAAGGCCAGGGTGGGGATGACAACTGGACAACGGATGAAAGTTGGAGGAGGGGTTTGGATCATGAGGAGGGGCTTGCTGGTCAACCAGTGTAGCAAAAGGTTTGCACCCAAACCCAAATTTCAGGCATGGACTATCAGGGAGAACACAGCTCACAAGAATAGGAACTTACATTTGAAAATGTCTTCAATTGTGTCTCAGAGGATTCATAATCACAGGGCTTCTTAAAACAAGTGGTTTTCTGATGGAGACCCCAGGGCGTGCTAAGGCTTCCTGTAGGGTCCTGCGGCCTTCTCCAGGGACAGGGGAGAGAGACAGACGGGGCTCCAGAGGCCCTCCCTCACTCTGCCCCAGCCTCCTCCCTGGCTCCCAGCAGATACCCCTCCCTCACCTGCCTGATACACCTTACTCCCCCACGGGATTTCATAGGCAAGTTCTCCATGATTACAACAATGTAAAAAATACATATCATATGTAATAAAAATAGATATTATATTATTATATTTTAGATAATAAAGATGTATATTAGTTGTTATGACTTTATATAGAGATATATATTTTTTACATATACATAAAAATATACGTACGCATGCACCAGTTATTTACCTAATGAGTTCTCCATGCATGTAAAATCATTCAATATATAACTATTCGGTTCACTTGTGATTTCATCTCGGGATCACATCTGCTACATGACGTCAGCATTGGAGGTCTATAATTCATTCCTGATGAGAAAGATCCTCTTCCACATAACAGGGAGCGGACTAACTTGAGTGGACCGCTGTCTCCAGGGAAGATGCTCCAGCCATTAAAAACAAGAACTATTCCGAGGCGGATCAACCTTGACTTCGGATGCTCCTGGTGGGTCTTACATGCACCAAATCAGTATTTCAAAGTTAAGCCCACTGATCTGGCTGCCTCTGTCTTCCGGGCAGGGCTGTGCATCTTCTGGGAAGCTGCAGGCTCCTGCTTCAGAGGCTATGCTTCCTAAGGAAGGAAGCACATCAGGTGGTGAGGGCCATTTTCCTGACATCCCCATCCTGGGGCACATTTCTCCCATTTCTCACATTTGGGGATATGGTTCTCTAAGCAGAGTGGCTGGACAGAGAGACACCAGGTGACAGCCTGTTCTATGGCCCACATTAATTCTGCTCCCCATCCTTTCGTAGGGTGCCTCCTGTACTTAGCACTGTGCAAAGTGTTGGGGGTTGAAAGGGAAGAAAGGAGCATTCCTTGCCCTTAGGGGGCTTCCAGTGTCGTTGGGAGGAGAGAGATTTATGCACGGATGATCAAATCCGTCCAAAGTGCTAGGCAGAAGCTCACTCCTCTAGCCCAGGGAGCACCAAGGTGAGGCAGGGCCCAGTCTGGAAGCCCTAGGAGGCTTTCTGGAGCAAGTTCGTGTGCATTCCATTAAGGACTTGCTTTATGGAGTCTTGGTCTATAAATACCTCCGGTCAACACAAATGCACTTGCACGAAAGGATAGAATTTCAGCATTAGAAGCAACCTTCCTGTTCATTAATCCCAGTCCTGGCCTGATGCTAGAAGCCCTTCTAGGATACATGCACGGAATTGTGTTTTTTGGTTACTCTCAAGACAGGCTGCTCACTACCACCTGGGGAGGGGCTAGGACCCCCCGGGGCACCCATGCAGAGGCCCCAGTTTTCAGAGCGTGCTTCCAGCTTTGGGGAGTATGAAGGCTGAGGAATGTTCCCCATGTGTCTGGCTTGTTCAGCCTGCCAGGGCCCCAAGCACAGGGATTCCGGGCTCTCAGGTTGCAACTCGGGTGTTGGAATGGAGCAGCCAGCTGCCCGTGGTCACTCGGAACGCACGCAGCAACTCAGGGCAGGGCATGTGCCTTTCAGGGCAAGCAGCACAGCCCGGCACCCGGTGCCCTCCCCAGGCTGCCCTCCTCCTCTGCCGTGGGGCCCGTGGGAACCACAGCCACGACGGGGCCTCGCCTGGCATCTCAGCTCAGCCCGCAGGCGCGCCGTGCTGTATTTAGATGCGCTGTTCACCTGGCTTTGAAGCTTTCTCACCTCACATCTTTTAATGTGTTTCATGGCCCCGGAGTCCCCGGTCACTCTTCCAAGTGCATCAAATGTTCTAGTTCATGAGAGCAGAGGGGCCGGGTCTCTACCGAGCTGCTTCCTGGTGGGATTATCCACCTCACTGCCACCTCCGGTCCCCAGTCAGTCGGACCCTCTGCATTTTTCAGTGCCCTGCCCTCTCTTCTGAACCCTTCCTTTCTCAGCATCCCTCTCTGCCATCCTCCTCCCACTAACTCCTAACAGAGAGGAATTTTGTTCCATCGTCTCTGATAGCCTTTGAAGCACATACTAGGTTTCAACACACATTTGTCAAACGAAGAAATGAATACAATTTGAACCCTGCCCTCCCCCCGCCAAATCTCACAATTTGGGGACAGAGAAGTGACAACACATCATTGCAAACAAGCAGGAAGAGTATTTTCAAGGGGTGGAGGCACAGAGCCCATAACCATGAGTCCTCCGTAAACGTTTGATTGCTTGATAAACAACCTGTAGACACGTGATCTGTTTCTTCTTTCTCTGCTCCTTAGCCATGACATCCAAACATGGAGTCATCTGCCTTTTTTATAACACACATCTTGGTTTGTCTGGGTTTAAATAAGAAGAAATGCCATCCTGAAAATCGTGGCCATTGCATTTGTGCGGTGATGTATCATTTTCAGGGTATTCTGTGAACAAAGCTTTGCTGCGTGCCAGTGATGGGCTAGATGGCTTCTGGAGCTTTTCTAGATCAATCCCCTTGTTTTATGGAAAAGAGCAGACATTCCAAGTGACTTCCCCGAGTTCCTGGAAGGAGGTGGACACGGGGCCTGAGCTGTAGGTTACCCCATTACCCCATTACCCCACACTCAACCCGCTCTGCCCAGCCAGCTGCCTCTCCACCATCCTCCCCAGGAAAGACCCTCCCTCTTTTTACAGCACCCCTCCAGTGATCCACTGGACAACATCTTTGCTTTCCAGGCCTTATTCAGAAAAAATGCAGGACACAGTGAGACGCCACTTACCTGGTGATGACAAACCATCTGTGGTTTTCCAACCTCTACCTGGAGGTTCTCCAAACAATTTGCTCCTGATCGTAGGCACCCTGTACAGCTTTCTCCTGCTCCCACAGTGGAAGCTGGAAGAAGTGAAGCTCTTCCCTGATGGGATTGTCTGATGAAGATTTATCCTCCGTTGAAGAAATTTGGGAGGATGCCCTCTTGGAGCATTATAAATTTTAGTAAGAACCAATTCTAAGATGATTTCTACACTGATAGAAATGTAATATCAGTGGTCATGGAGGTGAAGTGGATTTCTTAATGAAAAAAAGAAGAAGAAAACCCCAATTTTTAGTGTTTGCTTATTTCTGGGGTGTGGACACTCCCTCCATGATTAATTTCAAGCTGCTAACATGTCATTTGACAGGAGCTGGATGTATGCAGATATGTACGCAGTTGGCTCTTATCAGCTCTGCTTGCTCCAGCCACCACGTTTCCTGAGATTTTTTTTTTATGAGCTAGCACCTTTTTTAAGCTCACCTCACTGTGATCTATCTCTAAAAAACCTGCAGCAAGGAAAAGACCGTCCTGATGGGTTTTGAGTACTGAATGTACTAATACACACAAAGTTGACTTAGAGCAGTACCTGGCCCACAGGAAGCACTTGAGAAACAAACACAACCGTAATGACCATCATCTCGGCACACATGAGCTCATGTAATCTCTTCAACAGCCATAGGAAGCAGATGTCCATCAGACCGCTGACAGGAGCCCCTGCTTGGTGAGCAGGTGTGTAGGTAGAGCTAAGAATATTGGGTATTGTCTACTGCTCTGCTGGGGAAAGCAAGGCTACACATTCATCTCTTGACACCAGCACCCCAACTTACCAGACCAGAGGGTAGCCGTGATGTTCCTTTCTTGTGTCAATTTCACTAGGCTAAAGGATGCCCAGAGAGCTTATAAAACGTGATTTCTGAGTGTGTCTCCAGAAAAGATTACTATTTGAATGGGTGGATGGAGGGAAGGTCCACCCTCACCAATGCAGGTGAACCTCCTCCAATGCACACAAGAGTGAAGGAAGGGTGAATTCTCACCTTCTGCTTGAGCTGAGACTGATTGGTGCCCTTGGTTCTCTGGCTTTTGGACTCAGACCAGGACTCATACCATCGATGTCCCCAAGAGAATTAATCGGTATTCTCGAGAAGAGCAGAGCCAGTAGGACATATAGACAGAGGTACAAGAGGACATTTATTATAGGAATTGGTTCATGTGCTTATGAAGCCTGAGAAATTCCATCATCTGCCCTCTGCAAGCTGAAAAATCAGGTATAATTTGGCCTGAGTCTGAAGTCTTGAGAATGGGGAGACCCATGCCATGAGAGCCAAATAGAGGGTCAGCTGGAGCCCTGGGTCATTTCAGCATCAGCAACCGCGAGGATGTCCCACAGGCCTGCTCACTTAGAGGTGCGTTGGCCCCTCTTCCCACCCCCCAACACCCAACACCTGTCAGTTGACCTTCACCGGGAGCTGCTGGGGAGGGCTCTCAGGTTTCCCCGGGCTGAACGCAGGTAGCCTCCTTATCTTCTGAGCAGTATTCACAGCCCGGTCACTCCTCACCCGCCCTTGTCCATTTCAGACACACCTCAACGTGGTCTTCGAGAAAAGGGGGAAGTGCCCGATGCCGAATGGTGTTCACTAGCACATGTGTGTAAATGCGGTGGGCTCATCTTGGCTTACTGGTGTCAGCTCTGGGCACCTTTATTTCCTGCTCATGAGGTTTGGATGGTTCTGTGGCACTAGATGCTTGGGGAAGGGGAGCGGAAGGCAGCCAGCAGCCGACGCGTGCCTGCTCTTCCCAGGTCAGAGTCGGGCCGGGTGGGGGTGAGTCTGGGGCTGTCCTGTGGCTGCTTCTCCAAGGAGTTGAGTTCTGCTCCCCAAGGTCCTCACACATTCTCAAAGATGGTCTCTCTTGAAGGCTGCAGACAGCACCCTTGCCAAGTTGCCTAGGGCAAGGGTGCACAATGGGGGCCTGTTCCTGTGGAAGCCAGGAATAGTCTATGAGAAGAAAGCAAAAGGAAAAAAATGTCTAAATATCTGTTTCTGCATCCTACACGTCACCCACTCAAAACATTAACTTCATACCAAGCTCCCACTGGATCAGTGTCCAGAGACTTCAGGCAGCCCTCGGGCAGGTCAGGAAAGAGCCGAGGAAAGTCAGCCATTTCTATACTAGCTCTGGTGAGTGTCAGCCCCACAGCCAAAGCCCCATGCTTCATGCTTTCGGGGTTTTTTGTGGGTTTTGGAAGGGGAGGGGTTGCTTTTTCTGTTTTGCTTTTTGTTTTAGTTTTTGATGGAATCGTTTGCCACAGTTATATTCCAAGGGTGACAAGGGTGGGATTTGTGTGTGTGTGTGATTTTCACCTTCTCTTATTTTTTATATTATTTTTTTTCTTAGGTGAAAAGGGCATGACTTCATCTGGCTACATGAACTGGTAAACGGACGTTTTGACCCTCCCTATCACACCAGTTAGGGATCACTTAAGCCATGGCCTAATTTCAACAGGTTTGGTTGCAAGCAGGGTTATGGCTTCAAGGTAGGGGAAGGAATACAGCTTCTATTTTATGATCACCTTGTTATGAGATTTAGCCTTTCAGAAGGAAGACGGGCTTGTCAACTAATAGGATCAAGTTGCTTATGGGATCAAGGAGCTAATGGATCAAGGAGCTTATCCCATGCACCGTTCTGGTCACTGAAGAGAAAAGAGGGCAATTCTACAACCTAAAAATTGCTTTCATTCTTACCAAAGGGCTCGGGGACCATCAGGAAAAAATTACAGAATGGTCCTCTGAGCTTACTCTTATCAGAAGGAAAGACAGACTTAAAGCTGCATTAATGAAAACAATTTGATTCTGGCGCATAAACAGGCAGACAGATCAATGAGCCAAAATGAAGAGTCCCAAAAGATACTGGAAGACAGAATAATTTCATGTGTAAAAAAGGGCAAACATCCAATCATTGAGGGGAAAATGGATTTAGTCCACAAATACTATTGGAAAAACAGGCTAACCATAGGGGGAAAGAGTGAAACTAGGTTTTCTTTCATGTCCTTACACTACATGTCCTTATACCATGTGTTTAAAAAAGAGAAAAGTCACGAAAATACCAGAAAAGAACACAAGATCATTTTTTAATGTCATCTTGGAAGAAGAGAAAGTCTTTCTCTTAAGACACAACTCAGAAGCCACGAGTAAAAATATCGATGAGGTTGATTTATAAATATTTAAAGTTTCGTTCATACCAAAAACACTAAAATGATGTCAGAATGCAAATGAAAAGATGGGGAAAATATTTGAAATTCAAGTTCTGGTTAAAGGACACGTATATCAAGGACTTAATATGAAAACAGGACTCGTGAACCACAAGCCGAAGGCCAACAACTCAAGTTTTATAATGAGAAAAACATATAAACAAGAAGCTCATACACACACACAGAGGGAAAGAGAAATGGCATATTAAAAAAGCAGATTAAAATCTATAAAATTTGTTACCACACTGTCAAAAAACTCTTTTTTGTTACTAATTAGGTCGACAAAGATCAAAACTTTGGTGATGCGCAGTGTTGCCTAAGATGTGTGGAAGCCAACGTTCTTGTTGGCTGTGGAGGGAAGTATAGACAGGTGTGACCTTTTTCAAGTATCTGTCTAAGAAAGCACACAAGCAGCAATTGCACTTGCAGGAACTCATCCTGGAGATGTCCTTGCGCATGTGCACAGAGACACAGGGCACTCTTCACCTTTGTCATAGCTAGAGACCTGAGCCCACATAGACATTCACCGAGAGATTAAATTGGTTAAATGCCGTTGCATGCACTGTGAACATTCACCCAACAGTATACTCCACAGCCGTGTAAGTGGAGGCACTGGCTCTATGTGTTAGAAGAGAAACAATCTCCAAGGTTGCCAGGTAGAAAAGCCAAGGGTCGGTACGTGTGTGTGCATGGGCATGTGCAATGGGGTACACCTTTGTGCATTTGTGCAACAGTTTTACTGAGCATGTGCCACATGCAAGAAGCTTTTCTAAGCAATGAACAAAATAGACGAAATCCTCTTTTCATATATATAAGCCTTTGTGGAGCTCACATTCTGATTATATTTTAGCTTCTTATATCAATGGGGAGAAGAGTAAGTGGACAGAGTGGAAAGTCATATGTGGACAATGAAGAGATGGGGGAGGGGTACAAGGACAGGGTTGCCACCGTCAGTCAGGTTCTCAGAGAAAAGCTGAGAAAAGCCAAGGTTTGGGGGTGGTAAGGGAAAGGGGCTTCGCACCTGGATGGGGAAGAACAGTCCAGCCAGAAGGGGCAGCAAGGGCAAAGGCCCCAGAAGGAAGCCTAGTGGCAGGATAGAGGAAGAGCCAGGGGCCAGGGAGGCTGAAGCAGTGGATGCCAAGAAGAGCAGGAGGGAGGTTTTCCAGAGGAGAGGGGGCATAGAAGAACATCGGATGTTTGAGGGACTCTGGCTTAACACTCAGAGATATGACATGATCTGACCCTGGGTTTTAAGAAAATACAAAGAAGGCTGCCTGGGTGGCTCAGTGGGTTAAAGCCTCTGCCTTTGGCTCAGGTCATGATCTCAGGGTCTTGGGATTGNCAGGGAGCCTGGTTCCCCCTCTCTCTCTGCCCGCCTCTCTGCCTACTTGTGATCTCTCTCTCTCTGTCAAATAAATAAATAAAATCTAAAAAGAAAGAAAGAAAGAAGGAAAGAAGGAAAGGAAGGAAGGAAGAAAGAAAGAAAGAGGAAAGAAAGAAAGAAAGAAAGAAAGAAAGAAAGAAAGAAAGAAAGAAAGAAAGAAAGAAAGAAAGAAAGAAAGAAAAAGAAAGAAAGAAAATACAGAGAAAATTTCCAAACAGATGCATACCAACCCGTAATGGTGGTCACTTCCAGGGAGGGGAAGAAGAGTGGGAGGCAGGCAGGTGTGGGAGAGAATTACTTTACATTATATTCAGTGGCCTGTTTCGTTTCTTAGTTTCACTGCGCACAAATTGCTTTTTCCATTAAGAGTTCCTTTGCCCTGTGTAAAATGCAAAATAAAAGAACATTCCCCAGAAATTGACCCCCTTATTCCTGGATAACTCAATACTCTAGAGGTTGCCTGGGTGATGTCTTAGGTTAGATTCCTCTCCAGGGCATCAGGAGAAAGCTCCCAGGTGGAGAGTTGCCTGGGGTGGGACGCCAGGAATTGGAGGAGACATGAGCTGTCCTTCAATGCATTGTGCACAAAGATGGAGTAAATAGAAGGGAATAGGGTGGGCTAAGAGATGAGCTCAGGAAATTGCACAAAACCCAAGTCCTACCTGTCTTGGATCCCACACAAAACCAAGAACACCCTGGAAGGAGAACATAGATGCAAACACCATCTCTCTAGTGTGCTGGGGGGGCGGGGAGGTGGTTTGTTTTTTTTTTTTTTAATTTTTTAGGAAAATCTACGGTTCACCAATTTCTTTTTTGTTTTTTGTTTAGGAAAGGAATTGTAAAGGGGCACCTGAGTGGTTCAGTTGGTTAAGCATCCAACTCTTGATCTTGGCTCAGGTTATAATCTCACGATTGCGAGATCAAGCCCCAAGTTGGGGAGGGGTGGACGGTCTGTGCTCAGCAGGGAGTCTGCTTGAGAGTCTCTCTCTCTCTCTCCCTCTACCCCTGCTTGAGCTCTCTTTAAAATAAGTAAACAAATCTAAAAAAAAAAAAGAAAGAAAGAAAAGAAAAAAGAAAAAGAAAGAAAGAGAGAGAAAAGGAATTGTAAACAGCAGTCCACTTTTAGGATTGCCAAAACCCTGGGATGCCCCACCCTGTCCTCCACACCCATTCATATCACACTCACTCTTCAAGCCCAGCTCTAAAATCCTCACCTCTTCCAGAAAGCTCTCTCCAAGGAATTCCACCTACCCTCATCCAGTCTACCAGAAGATTCTCAGCACTCAAGCCACCAGGACCACTTACACAGTCCATGGTAGATGTCAGCAGCGGACCTAGAAGACTTGGATGTATTGAAATCAAATAGTCAACCAAATCAGTGGGCCTCTCTGACCCTCTGTCTCCTCATCTTCAAAATGATTTCATGAGATTAAAGGATCTCTACAAAATGATCTTGAACAAATCTACTCATTCAATCATTCTATAGTTCTAAAGCAACTGGTTGTTGGGATAGCCCATGACCCAACTCAGAAAAATGAGTTACTGAAAATGGAGCTCAAAAGCTCTGAGCAAACCCAGTTTTGCTGTTAGTTAGGACACAACCTTTCACATCGATGACTTTGGNTGATTGCATGAGATTAAAGGATCTCTACAAAATGATCTTGAACAAATCTACTCATTCAATCATTCTATAGTTCTAAAGCAACTGGTTGTTGGGATAGCCCATGACCCAACTCAGAAAATGAGTTACTGAAAATGGAGCTCAAAAGCTCTGAGCAGACCCAGTTTTGCTGTTAGTTAGGACACAACCTTTCACATCGATGACTTTGAAGGGGATAGCTCTCACTTGGTATGAAAGTTCTCATATATACTTTTTGAGATTATTTGTGAGTTCCTCAAAGGCAAGCCTCATATCCTACTTTCCCACATCTGTTCCATCTTTAAGGTTCAGCAATGAGTTATTGATAACCCAGGTCAATGAGAAAGGAAAACCAACGGGTTTTAGCCTCTGCTTATACTTTGAGCTGTTGCTTTGCCTCGAACCCTGTTACGGCTGTCCATTTCTCGTAGGAAACAGGTTTGTCTCCTGGTTCTCATTTTTCGAGGTGACCCACCTTCACCCTCTACCTACCCCCCAGCTTCAACGTGGGTCATTCAGCCCACCAACCTTCCCAAATTGAAGCATCTGAAAGTGTTTTCAGGCTACTTGCACTGGAATTACCAATGCAGCTCTCTGGACCTCCATCAGACCTAATAAATCATGCTCTCTCAGTGTGGATCCCAGGAATCTGCATTTTTAGCACATGTATAAGGCGATTTGCCAGAGCTCTAAGTTGTGAAAACCACGGCCCCTGCTCAGCCACCCAACCTTCTTTTAATATCTCGAATGAACTAAACTCCTTCCCACTGAATTACCTAGTGGTCTGTAAAAAGTACTCCGAAATTTAGCAGCTTAAAGCAACCTACACTTATTGCATCATAGAGTTTCTAGTGCTGAAGAGTTTGGAGAGCCGCATGACCTAGAGGACATAAAAAGAAAGGTGAAGTAGTCAGCACCCCTGCTTAGCTTCACCATTATCCTGCTTCGAGATCACTTGAGCCCCAGGCTCTCTGAGCCTCCCATTCAAGCATTTCAGAGGCCAGAAATCTCCTACCCACAGGCACATAAAGTATCTCAAGAGCCTACTGGAATAGAAGTTCAAATATGGAGTTCCCACGCATGATAGCCCACTCACCTCAATTTCCTCAGGAACAGGCCCTCGAAAGTGACTGAGACACTCAAGGACATGGGCATCATGAGAAGATGAGGGGAGGGGATCCCTCAGGAAAGACATCAAGACCAATTGTAGCAATAATAGGTTTCCAGAGTAGGGAAAAATTGGAGTGAACCTGCATATCGATCAAGAATGGATAAAGCAACTCTGGCATCTCAAAGTGATCCAAAAGGACTGAGGCAATTTATGTACCTCAACAAGGAGAGGTGTCAAATGAAAAAAGCAAGTTGCAGAATATGCATAATGATTCCATTAAAAATAGCTGTGTGAATTATGATATGCATATATTACATACATACATATACTAAATGTACCTGTTTTGAGAAAGAGTTTTCAAGGTTATATGCCAACTGTAAACAATGGCTACTTGCTGAAGTCAGCATCGAGGGAGAGACTTCTACTATTTATGTTAGACACCCAGTAAAAGCAAGATCTAAAATGTATTGAAGTCACAAAAACTGAACTTATGTCAGGGGTTCTTAACATCTCTTAAATAAAATGTTCAGGGGCGCCTGGGTGGCTCAGTGGGTTAAAGCCTCTGCCTTCGGCTCAGGTCTTGATCTCAGGGTCCTGGGATCGAGGCCCGCATTGGGCTCTCTGCTCAGTGGGGAGCCTGCTTCCTCCTCTCTCTCTCTGCCTACTTGTGATCTGATCTCTCTCTCTCTGTGTCAAATAAATAAATAAAATCTTAAAAAAATGTTTAGGAACAAAAAAAGGAAACTAGTTACTTTAAAACTAAATAAAGTATTCTTTAAAACAGATCTTTTTGAAGTGGACTGTGGGTTTTATTAATGCATTCCGTGATAAGATGTAGCAGCAAGTCTAATGACTACCATCATTTCAGAATATCAAGGAGCATACGCAATACTTCAAGATGTCTATGGCCATCATGTGGTATGAAAATGTCTGTGATTCCTACTGGTGACAAAGTCACAGGTACCATGAACCCCAAAGTGCTAAAACTCATGAGAGATCAGTGAAAATAAAGATATAATTTTTTTTACTGTCCAAGTTTATGTACTCCTCTATTTATGGACCTCAACTGAAGAACTCTGATTGTTTCTGCCATCTAGGTCAACACTTGTCTCTTAGTCAATTCTTCCTTCTCTTCTGAAAGAGACCATCTTGGAGAATTTGTTGATTCATGCAGATATAGGGGGTCTTCTTGGGGGTGTCCAGTGTCAGTGAAGTAACCCAAATTCAAATGCCTTTCACGGTTTTTTCCCTCCACCTTCTTGAGATATAACTGATATTTAAGTTACACAATGTATTGATTTGATATTTATGTATTACAAAATGATTACTACCATAGCATCAGTTAACACCTCCATATGTCACATAATTACTTTTTTATTGTAGTGAGAAAATTTTAAATCTTATTAGTAACTTTCACTATATAAAACAATATCATTAGCTATAATCACCATGCTGTACATTAGATCCCTAGAACTTGTTAACCTTATAACTGGAAATTTGTACCCTTTGATCAACATCTCCCTACTCCCCAACCCTGGGCCCCTGGTGACCACTCTACTTCTATTTCTCTGAGTTCAGGTTTTTTTAAATACCACATATAAGTGATATCCTACACTATTTGTCTCTGATGTATGAAATTGGTCTTTAATTGAGACTGTGCTTTCCTTGGTTAGGGATGATGGTGGTAATGGTAGTGAAGGTGATAATCATGGTGGTGGTGGTGGTGAAAGTGATGGTCATGATGGTCATGGTGATGGTGGTGATGGGGGTGGTGGTGGTGAAGATGATGGTCATGGTTGTTGTGATGGTGAAGGTGATGGTCATGGTGGTGATGATGGTGGTGGTAGTGATGGTGATGGTGGTGGTGAAGGTGATGGTCATGGTGGTGGTGGTGATGATGGTGATGGTGGAGTCATGGTGAAGGTGATGGTCATGGTGATGATGGTAGTGAAAGTAATGGTCACGGTGGTGATGGTGGTGGTGGTGGTGATGGTCATGGTCATTGTGGTGATGGTGGTGGTGGTAGTAATGGTGGTGAAGGTGATGGTCATGGGAGTGGAGTGGCTGCTATTATTGTATGTGTTCTGTCCAAGAGCTACTCATTCTTGGACATCAAAAGGTATAAGTTCCCCACACTCTGGAAGCAGGACCATAAAGAGGGCGAGACAAAAGCCCTCTGTTCTGCTGAAGAGTTCTGAAGCCCCAAATGCACTATGTTCTGTTGAATATTGAGATTGTCTTTTCCAGGCCAGGAAAACTAAACTGAATCTTATGAATGAGGCAGTTGGTATTCCCAGTGACGATTTTGATTGTGATCAAAAACAGAGGGAGGCTATTGACAGAGAGAAGTAGGGTGGAGGTGGCTCTTATATCTCCAGGAATAAGGTGGAATTAGACCTAGATTGTGAGTTAATGAAGACACACTGAAATCCATGTTGCAGGCCGAACTGGCCCTCGCCAGGGAACAGAAATCAGACTGAGACTTGTAGGCCTCCCAAACTCGACTCTTCTGATAGCAATTGCTATTTACTCTGTCGTGCTTCTGTGATCCCAAGTCTTCAGAGCAGACTTGTTGACTGTTACCGTCTGGGCAGAGCTGTGCTTCAAGAGGCTTCAGGGACCCCCAAAGTCTAGGTTGGGAAGAATCCAGACAGCACCGACCTGGGACCTTGAGGCAATGATTTCAGGGTGAGACGGGTGGCCAGGCTGACAGGTGGCCATGAGGAAGGTTTTATGGAATATGCAAGCATTCATCAGCGCCCCCACAAAGTACCTGGGGACTTTCTGTTGTCCTCAGTTTAGAGGCCTAGACTCCCAGTATCAGAACATTAGGGGACACGCTTCTCACAAAGTTTGTGAATTCAAGGTTATCTTGGTCACATATGCTTCGTGGCACCTGAATCACTTAAAACAAGCATCATTTAACTTTGAAATGACTAAATAAATAAATAAATATAAAAAAAACAAATAAATGACTAAATTAATTAATATGAAATGAAAAAAATAAATATGAAAAAAAATAAATAAACAAAACAATTTTTTTTAAAAAAGGCTCCATGGGTACAACCAAAGGGAGGAAGGAGATGGAGCATGAGCTGAGACAACAAGGGGGAGCCATGAAAGAGCACACTGCTTTCTCCCTGGGTCAAAATGCACCCCTTGCCCCAAGTCCATGGAGGGGCCTACGAAAACCTGGAAAAGCTGGTAGGAAGCAGGGCTGTCTGTCAAGGAGAAGAGGAAAGGTAGACCTAATCCTTTTGCTTTGGAGACGTGGGGAAGTTGCATTCAGGCCCAGTGGGCTAAGGGCCAGTGCTGGAGGCCTGGGCTTGGCCCCTGGCCCAGGGTCTGATGGGGACAGTAAGGGAGCCCTGAGGTCTCCTTTGAAGCTTCACAGCCCAGTTCTCCAGGACAGAAAGGCAGGCAGCAAGTGAGTATGTGGGGCAACCAGTGTGCAAACGTGTGTTTGCAGTGTGCACTGACTCTAGGTTGCTGTAAGGGGTCAAGAGGGAGAGACCTGACCCTGAAACATGCCTGAGCTGGAAGACAGCTCCACGGTGCGACAGAAATAAACATGAAAGTTGGGGGCCAAGCGTCAACTGGAGGCAACTTTGCAAAGTTTGAAAAACTCACCAGGCCACCAAAAAAAAAAAAAAAATGCATCTTGGCCAAAAATTTGCCATGACCTCATTTTTTTTTTTTTTAATGAGCAGCTGTCTTGGTACTAATCCTGCCTCTTTCCATAATATCTTTTTCATGAGACTGGAGGGAACATGTCAGAAGCCTAAAGCAAATATGCTGTCACCAAAGCCCGGGCTTCTTTGTAATGTGCACGGTGATTGTGAAGGTCTGCTGTCTCCACTGCCAGATATAAGCCTGAGTATGCCATGTTCATGGCTGGGCCCCCAGAATGGCACCTGGCACAACCAAGTACTCAGTGTCCATTAGCATAACTGCAAACATGGGAATGAGAAGGAGGAGGTAGGTCTGTGAAATTGCATCCATTCTGACAAAGGTTAGAGAAAAAATATGGTCAACTTGGAATTCCATCGTATAGACATGAGCTGGTCATTAAACAGAACCACCAGACGTAGTTTTAAGAAATTGCCTCGTGGAAAGTGCTCAACATCACTCGGCATCAGGGAAATACAAATCAATACCACAGTGAGATACTACCTCACGCCAGTCAGATGGCTAAAATTAACAAGTCAGGAAACTACAGATGCTGGCAAGGATGTGGAGAAAGGGGAACCCTCCTACACTGTTGGTGGGAATGCAAGCTGGTACAGCCACTCTGGAGAACAGTATGGAGGTTCCTCAAAAAGTTGAAAATAGAGCTACCCTACGACCCAGAAATCGCACTACTGGGTATTTACCCTAAAGATACAAACGCAGTGATCCTCAGGGGCACATGCACCCGAATGTTTATAGCAGCAATGTCCACAATAGCCAAACTATGGAAAGAGCCCAGATGTCCATCCACAGATGAATGGATAAAGAAGATGCAGTATATATATACAATGGAATACTATGCACCCATCAAAAGAAACGAAATCTTGCCATTTGCAACAACATGGATGGAACTAGAGGGGATTATGCTGAGCGAAATAAGTCAATTATTTCAATTATCATATGACCTCTCACATGAGGAATTTGAGGGGCAGGGTGGGGGTTGTGGGGGATAGGGAGGGAAAAAATAAAACAAGATGGGATCGGGAAGGAGACAAACCATAAGAGACTCCTAATCTCACAAAACAAACTGAGGGTTACTGGGGGGTGGAAGGGTAGGGGTAGGGTGGCTGGGTTATGGACATTAGGGAGGGTTTGTGCTATGGTGAGTGCTGTGAAAGGTGTAAGCCTGATGATTCACAGACCTGTACCCCTTGGGCAAATAATAATAATAATAATAAATAAAAATTTAAAATTAAACAAAAATTTAAAAAAAGAAATTGCCTCTTGGCCTTCCAATATCCTATAAGGAAGGGCACGTCAGAGGTACGTGCTGCATTCTTTACCTGAATCATAGAACCAGGACTGGAAGGAACTTTATAGCAAAGCTGCCTACTCAATGCAAACTTTCTACAAAACCTGGTCAAATCGTTTTTCCAGCTTCTGGACATTATGAAAGAAACCATCTCTTCCCAGTGCATTTTATTTCTGGTGTTAGGACTTGCTCTTGTAAATCATCTGTTCAAGAAATAGTTGAGCACCTACTACATGCCAGGCTCTGGGAGTATGGCGGTGGGACTGACCTTGTCCAGATCTCACGGCACTCTCAGACTCTCCGCCCGGGCTCTGCTGGTCCAGCCGCACACAGTGAATGGGCTCTGAGAAAGCATGCCCCATATGGAGGAGTTTCCAATAAAGCTGCTTCACAGAAGAGGGTGATGTAGCTGAATCTGAGGGTCAGCAACCACCAGCCAAACACATCTGCCCAGCTTGAGGGTATACCAGCAGGTAAGCCTCCATGAAACCCGGGTAGAGGAGAGGATGTGGGGACAGGTGAGCAACCCGGCTTGGAGTTGTGAGCCCAAGTTCCCATCCCAAAGGAGTTCACTTACCCCAGTGTTAGCTAGCCAGCTAGCCAAGCAAGGATATAATCCCATGGACAACAAAATGGACAAGGACGAGCTGTAGTACACAAAAGTGTGAGCAGAGAGGCTGGCACACTCAAGGGCAAGCTTCTTTCCAGCTGTCTCTTTCTCTGGTACTAAGATCGCTCTCCACAAGAATCCTCCCGACCGGCAGGCACACAGAAATGATTCCACCAAAGTGGGTTGCCTGAAATGTGTGTCTTCTCACATCCCTTGTCTACCCCAACAATGCAACATTCCGGGTGGTTGAACAACCGAATCTAGAGAGGACATGAGTTGATTCCATGAGTCTTGGAGCACCTCAGCAAGATGCGTTTCCTAAGAGGGCTTCTGGCAGGGCGGGGATTTGTATTTGCCCTGGAATAGAAAGTCTGGGGAAAGAGATGGGGGTCTCGACACCAAGTGCAATATCTTTTTCATGAAACTGTTTATTCTTCCCTGCCCCATATGGAAATCAGGTCGTGGTTGGGATTAAGGCACAGAATATGGGGGTGGCAGTGGATTCCACCTAAAATTGAGGTGTTCCTGCATCCCTGCTGGCCTGGACTTCACCCCACCCTCAAAGCCCCCGAGAAATTGCACATACATGCTCACTCCAGGAACAGGCCTGGCCCAGCCATGCCTGACAGATTTGGCCCACTGTAAGGAGCTGGCTGAGGCTCTGGGTCCCAAGTAAGAGACTGGGATGGGGGGAGGGGGTGGTGAGGGAGGAAGAGGAAGGATTTCCTGATTACTTGACCATAAACCAGGCCTGAGCTTCAGTCCAAGCTCTGAGGACACAGGATCACAGTAGATCTCAGGTCCCTGTTTACTCCCAACTCCTCCCCCACGCCTCTCTCATTCTGTCCTCCCTTATCTGGCACCGATAAAGTGCGGGCTCTGAATATGTGCGGTCACTCGTGAAGGGTGGGGCTACCAAAAAGCTTCTAGGAATGAATGACTCAGCCAAGGCTGAAAAGAGCCACATTGTCTAGATGCATCCCTTTGCTCACAGAGATCTCACCAAGAAAGCACTTTTACGACTGTTTTACCATGTCTGTTGACACATGGAGTGAGGCTGTAGGCTTAGGATTCCTGTTACTGTTGGTTTTGTCTCCACACACACGCTGTCCGTCCCTGATTGGGATTCCTGTGCTCCGTGAGACTTCTCGGCTACCCCAAGGGTCAAATCCCTACCTCAGGGTCCCTGTCTTTTGTTCTCCTTGTCCTAATAAAATGACTTAAGAGGACCCTGTGAGGTCTTTGTGGCTCCTACATGAAGACCTTGGGTCAAGAAAAGGAGGATTTGCTTCTCACACTGTGCTGGTCACATGGGCTGTTAATAAAATCCACCACTCTTCGAGCCCCCTCTATCTTGTCCCCAACCAGTCCTCTCATTCCAGAGACCTCCCAGGCCACCCCCAAACATCTGGTTTGAACGCACCTGCGCCGGCAGATTTATGCAGTTAACTTCCTAGAGGGCTTTCTGGCAGCATCTTATCTGCCAAGCAGCCTAATCTGCAAGACGTGCTCCTGGGCCACGGCTGAGACATTGCATGTGAGACTATCTGATGTCCTTACAGACCCACCAGAGTGAAAACGACCAGCGGCTGAGGTCAAGCAAAACTGTTTAAACACCAACAGTGGAATTTGCAAATGGGTAAATACCATATCATGCGCAGGAGCCAAAGAATTTGTTAAAAAACAGCTACTCAGTATGTGTCAGAAGGAGGCCTTGGTTGCAGAGCAACGCAGAAGGGGCAACAAAAGACGGACTCTGGTGTTTCATAAACCTACCATGGCAGGAAGACTAAGTGAAATGGCTCTCCTGCCAAACAGAATAATTCCAGATGCCGAGGAGATAAATTAGAGCCTGCGGTCTGTGGAACATCAGAGAGAGCTAGTCCCCCTCTTAGAGATGGAAGTTCAATATGTTCAGAGGAACCAGAGATATCCCAGACCCTTCCAGCTTGGACAGGCCAATGAGCTTCTGTGCGGACGAATCCCCATTCCACTCCATGCCCCACCTGCTCAGATCAGATTTCAGCCCCCGGAAGGGCAGCACGCCTGTTCTGGGAGCACCAGGAATATCTCTCAGGTTCTTGCGAACAAAGCTGGTGCCGCCAAGCATCCACTGGCCTCTGGCAGACCCAGGACAGTGGCATCCCGCATGCTGGGGTGTTGTGAAATCAAGAAGCTCTCCTCCCCCTTTCTGTGCATACTCAGGGCTTTCTAGGGTTTTAGAAAAGGAGCCTTTTAGGAGGAGTCTGACTCACAGATCCCCACCTCCATCGCGCTCAGGGAGGTCTGGAGCAGAAGACAAATCTAAGCAACCCGGATTACTGAGGATCACCCTCCCTCCCCCAATGATGGAGGCTTCATTACTGGGTCCAGCTGGTCTTGTTTAACTGTCTTTCCTGCAGCCCCCTTAGTGCTCACGAGAACGTAGTCATAGTTGGTCAAATCTCTATGGTGACTGGGCCTGTGAACCCCAGCTTGGGCTCGAATAGAGTCCCCCATTTCAAAAGGGATTAGACTTTTTCTTTCTTAAAACTATCTCAGAAGGCAGTGTGTCTGGACTATAGTCCCAGATATGAGCGATTTTCATCACAACATAAGGTCTTAATAATGTCCTTCCACTCATACTTGTGTTGTTATAGTAGGTTGAGAATTAACTCAACCTAAACACTGTTATCTGTTAAACCATCATTTTAATTTAGAGAATATACAGATACTTTTATAAAAACTACTAAACACCTAAAAAACTTCAAAAAATATATAACTGCTCTGCCCTCGAAGGGATTGGAAGAAATAATCCCAGATCTCTATAAACTCAATGTTAGACATTTGGTGGGACTAACTTTGTTCATGAGAACCTGAGACACATCTCTGGTGCTCCCAGTACAGGCAAGTCTACTCCCAAATCTACTCCAAATATACTCTGGCTTTGAAGACCCATGAAAGGAGAAAAGAGATAAAAATTCTTATTGGAGGAATTTACCACCTGCCTCCATGTCCATAAATGATCTACGGACACGAAATACAGTCATTCAGATTCACTGGAAACCACCTATATTTTGCAAGAATTCATTCTGGCCAAGACCTGGAAACCCAGAAATGGGTCCAGAGCTCGTAATTTGTGAAGTTGTCCCAACACTACTCACAGCAGCCAAACATCAGTGCCAAAATTTCTGCAAGATTCCCATATGGAGAAAATGCATGTATAGGGCAAATTTGACTTCTTCAAATGGCATTTATAGCAACTTGCCTCCACATGTCTGTTAGGGAAGCAAGATGGGCATTAACCACTTCACGAATGTAAACTCGTGAGGTAAATTCAGGCGAGATCAGAGAAAAGCTACCAAGGGAGGCATGCTGTATGGTAAATAGATAAACCCCAATTGTGAGATCAGCTAGGTCTCCCTATCATAACCAGATTCCCCTTGCATCTCAAGACAAAGTCTGTCCGCTTTGAGACTAAGTTTAATATCACTTGCTTTGGGGCCAATTGGGAACTGCCCAGAGCACGGATGGACCAGTACTAAGCGTGGTCTGACAAATAACAGCTGGGGTCCAGCCAGGAACTTCTCCCCTGCCAACTCTGCTCCACAAGGCAAGCCTTCAAGTAGTACAGGAGAGGAAATCCTCCGTTTCTCAGCAGGGGACACTCACGCCCCCACTGCCACTTTGTTAACCCACCAAGGAGAAAACATCTCGATACCAAGTTCAGGTGCCCGGTGGAGCAAGGTAGGCTCACTCAGAACACCACCGTGCCAGTTTTGAAGCTGGTGTTCTCTTGGCTTCAAGTCTATCCTTCTAGTCTATGCTGAGATGTTGACATTCGCGATTCTGCAAACCACATTCCTGCTTTCCTACCTGATAAGCTCTACCCATAGGGATATGGGGTTGGGGGAGCTTTGAGGCTGGAAGAGGGGGAAGGAATTCTCTCCTGGTTTGCTTCCTGTTTACCCCTCTGTTGGCTTCCTGTGCCTGTCTGTTTCCACTGGCAGCGTTTCTTGTTCTCTCAGGCAGTGTCAATTCCTTCCAGAAGCATTTGAGTCCAGTTTTTGGTTTTCTCAACCATCACAGAACCAACCTCAGCCAAAGAGCTTCTCCTCCACAGAGACTGAGGTGTCATCCCCACTGGAAATTTCCTCCAAGTTCAAGAACACCAGAACCCACTGAGGAACATCCCCCACCCCGCCCAGTCTCGGAAATCTGAGATTCAGCCCACATGCCCCTTCTCCAAGTGCCTAACTTTGAATAAGTCCAGTATCTTGCCTTTGTTCCCCCAGTCTCAGGAAACCTGCTTCCTGCAGGTGGCTACCTCCACTAATAACTTGGGTTCTCTTCCCACCTTTTCAGTTACCTGGTTAGTAATTCTTTCTATCAGATTATCTGGGGTATAGTAACTGGTGTGATTTCTTTGTCCTGCCTGGACTGGGACTCATTCACCCTCAGTTAGGTTCTAAGCATATACGGCACGAACTGGGGCATGGGGCTTCCCGACCCCACTGACTGTGATGCTGGAGGGGGTTATACATGGCCACCCATGGCCCACATTCAGATCTGGTTTGTCTCTGCACAAGCAGGGGCAAGTTCACATTTAAAGGACATAGTGAAATTTGCGGCACATGGAGCTTAATTGCTATATGATCCTGGGCGGAGGGTGGAGGGATGATTGCAGGGACTCCCTGCTAGATGTTTGAATGTTTCTCCTTGCTGGCTAGAAGGGAACTGTACGGAAGCAGCCTCATCATGGGTTTTTGAGAGAAGATGATCTTGTTATAGTCTGCAGTGGGATTTTCTCTGGAATCCATATGAAGGTGCCTTGGCTCTGGGATGGCGGTGGGGCCCATGACCGGTACGGAGTAGGAGCTCCACACTGATAACATGGTCTCTGACCTCGTGTCCTTCAACATCGAGTTTCCAGAGCCCTTAGATGACTTTCTCCTTTTCAGCGGTGTGATGTTGGCTGACTTGGTCTGCCTTGATGTCCGTTGGCTTTCCTCGAGGGCTTGCATGCATTCCCGATCTCTAGCTTTGCTTTTCTCAATGAGTCTTTTCACCATCGGGGACACATATGTGACATAGGCTGGCCAAGGATTGTGTTTCTCGAGCGCACTCAGGGGAAGCCCGATGTTCTCTGTGAGTTCTACCAGCAAAGAGAAATACAGGTGATTTAGAGACGCTTGCCTACAATGATCCAGTTCTTCGAAGAATTGGAAGGTATTGGAACCACGTTTTGAACTTTTCCCCATCGTGCATAATTGGCCTTACACCCCTTGTATTCAGTGGGAATCAAACTGAAGCCAAAGATGGGAGACATGGGGCATATCAGTTAAAGAAGAGCATGGTGATAAAGGGCAGGGAACTAGGGAGTCCAGCAGGCTTGGCTTCAGACTTTTGTATAATAGTAAGTTGTTTACACTCTGGACTTCTATTTCTTTTCCACCAACAAAAATGGTTACCAGGAGGCCATTGTAAGGATTAAATAAAGCGATATATTTTTAGGGCTTGGAACAGTTCAGCTTAGGGCCTGAAAGCATGGGCTCTGCAATTGGACTGGTTGAGTCCAAATTCCTTCTATACCCACGCAATCACTGGGAACCTGAGAAACCCCTTAGCCTTTTTAAACCCTAGTTGCTTTCTGTGTAAAATCGTAGTTAGAATATAATCAACTTCATACAGCCTTTTGTGGGTTAACAGAAATGTAAAGCTTTTAGCACAGTACCTGGCATTCAATAATCAGTAAGTGGTAACTATGAATATTTTGGCTACGTCTCCCCTACTGTACTATTTTGTTTAATCTCCCAATTAACTGAGAATGAGATTGAGGCTGACTAGCTTGCATAACAAGTGAATGGTGGGTTTGAACTCAAATCTAATGAGCTCAGAAATCCATAAGCTTTTCACTACAGTGTTGGCCAGAAGTTTTGGGTATTTGGGGTAGGGAGGCTTTCTTAGAAAATTCTATTCATGCTGTGAAAGGTGTAAGCCTGATCATTCACAGACCTGTACCCCTGGAGCAAATAAAAAAAAATAAAAATAAATTTAAAAAAAGGAAAATTCTATTCATGAGTTTAACAAGCATCTTCCTTTGTAGATACCAAATCACGGGCAGGTCAGTCCCTCCCTCTTCCCTTTACAACTTCACTCTGTCTAGCAGAAATGCCTCACTATTTCTCTCCTGATGGTCCCTGTTTTCTCAAATGGTGCATACTTTGATCATTTCAATAGGGGTCTGGGAGGCCAGGAAGTTAAAAGGTTGATCTTGCCCTCTTCAACCTAAATTCAGTGAAAAACACTATCACTGGGGATAATCAAAGAAAATGCAGATCGTACAGTTATTCCCAGGGTTTCTCGTGGACATTTGGGAGCTGGAGCTCATCTAGGGACAGATCTGTCACTAAAGAATGTGTTGTGAAAGGCTTTATCTCCCTGCAAGAATTGTGTGTTATTCTGCCTGAGGAAGGCAAGATGTGTGACATCACCTCTCACTAAAAAAAAATGCACGTCGAAACTTCCAAACGCAGACTCGATGGTTCATCTTTGTCTCCTCCAAGCAAATGCAAAATGCAAAGATCTCGGGGCGCCTGGATAGCTCAGTCAGTAGAGTACGCACGGGACTCCCGGTCTAGGGGTTGTGAGTTCAAGCCCCATGTTGAGTGTGGAGATTACTTAAAAATAAATCCATAAATATTTGAAAATTAAATAACCTACTTCAAAATAACCCATCATAAATCAAAGAAGAAATCAAAAGTAGAATTATAAAAGTATTTGAACTAGATAAAAATGAAAATACTACAAATTAAAAGTTGTGGGATGCGGCTGAGGCAGTAGTTAGTGGGGATTTCATAGCACTAATACCAATGTTTAAAAAAAGAGAGGTCTAGATAGATTACCTCAGCTTTCACCTTAAGAAACTGGCCAAAAGAGGTTGCGGAGAAAGGGGAACCCTCCTACACTGTTGGTGGGAATGCAAACTGGTGCAGCCACTCTGGAAAACAGTATGGAGGTTCCTCAAAAAGTTGAAAAGGGAGCTACCCTACGACCCAGCAATCGCACTACTGGGTATTTATCCTAAAGACACAAAGGTAGTGTTCCTCAGGGGCACGTGCACCCGAATGTTTATAGCAGCAATGTCCACAATAGCCAAACTATGGAAAGAACCTAGATGTCCATCAACAGATGAATGGATAAAGAAGATGTGGTATATATATACAATGGAATATTATGCAGCTATCAAAAGAAACGAAATCTTGCCATTCGCAACGACATGGATGGAACTGGAGGGTATTATGCTGAGCGAAATAAGTCAATCAGAGAAAGACAATTATCATATGATCTCTCTGATATGAGGAACTTGAGGGGCAGGGTGGGGGG